>JAJOOR010000934.1:0-13017 GCA_036250505.1 Solanum acaule | reverse complement strand
ATTACCTAAATGGTAAATCTTTTTAAAAGGTTCTTCTGGTATATTCCAGTTTTGTAAATCATTTTCTAATTTAGCAATCTTTGTAGATTGTGAAGATATGTTTATACTATTTAAAATATTTTGATTATCCATAGGATAAAAATACTGTCTAAAGGTCTTATAGATCAAAATTAGTTTTAATAAATATAGAAATAATAAATGTTATACTACCAAGTAAATAAGGAATATTAGAATACATATCAAAGATCCAAATAATGTTCTTAAGGGAGATGCTATTGGTTTTACAACAGTTCTTTTCCTAGAGTCATCTTAGCTACGGGACCACCATCAAACAGGTCTAAACGCCCTCCTGGCTACATCGACCTTACAGAATACGGCTGACCAACGTACGCTCCGGATATTAATCGGATACCTCATACTCATAGGAAAGAACGAATACCTCACTTTAATTATAAGAACAATATATAGGAACATGATAAATATAATAATAAACCGAAACATACTAGTAATATAACAGAAATTATTAAAATACTACATTAAAATAATTTTGTCATGCCCTAGACAGTATATGTATTTAGCTGCTCATACTAAATACGTATACTGCCCAACATGGCATGAATAGAGACATAGCAGACTTTGTGGCTACGTGTCCTAATTGTCAACAAGTTAAGGTAGAACATCAGAAACCAGGTGGTATGACTCAGGAGATTAACATTCCTACATGGAAGTGGGAAGTGATAAACATGGACTTCATTACGGGTTTACCTCGTACTCGCAGACAGCATGAATCCATTTGGGTAATAATGGACAGAGTTACTAAGTCTGATCACTTATTGGCGATCAAGACTACAGATTTAGCGGAGGACTACGCCAAACTCTACATCCATAAGATAGTCAGGCTGCATGGGATTCCCTTGTCTATCATCTCAGATAGAGGCCCTCAGTTTACCTCTCATTTCTAGAAATCATTTCAAAAAGGTCTTGGTACTCAGGTAAATCTCAGTATAACATTTCATCCACAGATAAATGGTCAGGCAGAGCATACTATTAAGATCTTAGAGGACATGTTGAGAGCTTGTGTGATCGATTTCTAGGGTAGTTGGGATGATAACCTACCTCTCACAGAGTTTGCCTATAATAATAGCTTTTATTCCAGTATTCAGATGGCCCCGTATGAGGCACTATATGGGCGTAGAAGTAGGTTCCCGATTGGTTGGTTTGAAGTAGGTGAACATCCTTGATAGGGCCAGATTCGGTTCATGAGGCTATGGAGAAAGTGTAACTCATCAAAGATAGACTAAAGACAACTCAGAGTCATCAGAATTCCTATGAACATGGGAGGAAAAGGGACTTAGAGTTCCAAATCGATGATTGGGTTTTCCTGAAGGTGTCATCTATTAAGGGGGCGCTGAGATTTGGCAAGAAATGGAAACTCAGTCCAAGATATGTAGGTCCTTATAGAATCCTGAAAAGGGTTGGTAATGTGGCTTTTAAGTTAGTGTCGCCCGCAGAACTAGCAGGGGTTCATCCAGTCTTTCACATTTCCTTGTTGAAGAAGTGTGTGGGTGATTCAGCATCAATAGTACCATTAGAGAGTGTGGCTATGAATGATAGTCTCACTTATGAAGAACTATCAGTTGAAATTCTTGACCGTCAGGTTTGTAGGTTGAGAAATAACGAAGTCGCTTCAGTGAAGGTTTTATGGAGGAGTCAGTCCGTAGAAGGAGCTACTTGGGAAACAGAAGCAGCCACGAAGGCCAAGTATCCTCACCTCTTTCCTTTCGATTTTGTTTCAGCTTCAGGTAATAGTTCCTCTCTCCAGTCTTTCAGTTACCCTTGCGTGAATTCAGTCTTAGTATCTTGTTCCTTCAGTTGTTCTTGCATGTCAACATATTTGCATGTTCTTGGAACTCAGTTCAGTCATATATCAATTTCTAGTACTTAGTGGTAGGGATTGCAGCTCCTTCCCTCCCTACTCAGCTTATTTAGACTTTATTCTAGGATGAATGTTCCCAAGGGGAGATATTGTAAGACCTCAGAAAACAGACTTGGACTATATAACAGAAAAATGGGTCGAAATAGAAAATTTTGGAGGACCATGAGCCCCTCCACAGGACATGGATCCCCACACGAGCCGTGGGATGGCTCGTAGAAGCAAGGCAGAGCTACCAAGGCTTTGACACAAAACCACGGAGCCCACCACAGGCCGTGGTCTCGATGACGGGCCGTGGATAGGTTCATCGTCTTGAGACAACAGACCCCTAGCCCCAAGTGAAGAACCACAGTGACCTTCACGATCCGTGGTCCTTCACACGGTCCGTGAATTAGACCGTAGATGGGAGTTCCAGAACCAGTAGACATTGGCCCATGAACCAAGACCCACTTGATGGGCCGTGGTCCCTTTAACAGTTTGTTAGTGGCTCCGTGGAAGGGCCTCGTCAACTTTTAAGTTAGGGTAATTTTTTTCCTTTTCCTCTATGCATTGGGCACCTAAACGATGTCGTTTTACTCAGTTTAAGCCTGATGATCTAGTTAGAACCTATCAAAAACTGTTATTCACAAAATTCATCAAAATTAGAGCCAAAAAGAAGAGGAAAGTCGACCAGCCCCTCAAGAACAAGCAGAAGGTTCCTTTCAAGTTTAGCCCCGAAAACAAAGGATTTCTCCATAGATTTCGTCACCAAGTATGTGGGATTTCACTAGTGGGTTCCTTTCATCCACTAGGTCCATAGAATTCAATCAGTTTTCTTAATTCTCCATATCTTGTTTAGACCTAGGGTTTGTAAAATCTTAGGAATTTATTGTGATTTTAGCTGCTATATAATCCATAGTCTAAATATAGGTTTTCTTGGAAACTTTGCTTAATTCCTTGTATGAAACTCAAAACCCTAATTTGTATAAATTCTCTTAATTCATTAATTATACTTGCTTGGGCAGTTAAATAGATAATCATGCTTCAGATTTCGAATGTCACATTATCAGTATATAAGTGTTGCATTCTCAGATTGTATGTTAATATTTTTAGCCATTCAATACTTCAGTCATATACATATTCAATTGGGAGTAGACTTAGCACCGAGTTGGACTAGGGTTCAGCGTACCCTCATAGTCCCAGAACTATGCGCCCCCGTAGGATTATAAGTCCCCTCTTTTTGGCATCAGATTTAGTGATCACACCAAGCATGCCTTTATACCCCTGGCAAGGTATATTGGGTTCTCTCGATGGGGCGTATACATCAGACTCCACGTTTAGCTCACGTGGTTTATGTTTTTTAATAGTACCTCCCAAAATCAGACTCTTAGTGCATTTGGCCAGGTTTTCAGTATGTACTTCAGCATTTAGCTCAGCATATATTTTTTATGATTAGTACTTGGTCATTACATTTAGTTTAGCTTTTCAGTTATGTTTCAGTATTTACATTCTTACTCAGTTTATGTCATTGCTCAGTTATACTTTGTTCAACTTCTATATATTTGTTCATCTTAGTATCTATATTATGCATGCTCAGTACATTCCAAGTACTGACACATACTCTGCGCTACATCCTTTCATGATGTAGGTTCAGGTACTCAGCATCCAGATCGCACTTAGGATCAATTGTAGGTCCGCATTTCAACAGCTTCAATGGTGAGTCCTCATACCTTGAGGACAATAGACATGCTTTTAATTTTAGTCTTATTATTCAGTATTTAGTTTTGTTAGAGTTAGTTGGGGGGCATGTCCCTGCAACTCAACTCAGTTAGAGGCTTTTCAGACATAGTAGTAGAATCAGCTTGAATTGTAAAGTTTATCTTTCAGTTGTTATTAAACTCTTAGTATGTTTGATACATTCAGACTAGCTGGATATTCCCCACTTTTAGTTATCCATGTTTTAGCTTCCGCATAGTATATGTCTTATTCAGTGATTCTCAATATGCTTGATATATGCCAGACAAAGGGTTAGCTTGGGGTCACTCGTGATCTTAGGTCCTGTGTTACATCAAGGGGGTAGCCTTGGGGTATGACACTCCTGGTAGCGCGCATGCGGTGGGTTTTGAAGCTACTGCCTCTCTGCTCGCCAGTCGCGCGCTTGGGCTCTCAACGGCTTGCCCGCACGGCGTGGAGGCATGAAATCATTAAATGAGGGTTTTTTTTTTGGAATTTCGTAGGGAACCCTATGTTATGTGATGCAAGAACTTTCCCAAAGGCTAGGGTATCAAAAAAAAAAAAGGAGCAAAGAAGAGCTAGGTTTTGAAGAAGAGAAGGAGGGACACGAAGTACACTACTCAAATCCAAAACGGAAGTTGGGATTCAAACTTTGATTTCTATGTCTTCTTTTTCATCTTTGCTCTTAATAGTTTTATTCTCTTCCATGGAGTAGATACGTAGACGGTATTTGACAAACATGGTGTATTAATGAATTTGTTGGGATTTTGATTTTTCGTTCTTATGCTTGAACTTGTTATGCGAGTTTGAATTAAATTGCTACTATGTTCATTATTTTATTTAATTGAAAGAGTAATAAATTGGTGAATATTATTGCATAGTTTTGTTGATTTGAATCAATATATTTTCTTTCTCTAAAGTAATCGAAAGAGCTTGTTATAATTATTGATGAGTCTCAAGGAAAAATAGTCGAAGGTCGTTAATTCCTTAAGAATATTCATTAACACGTTCTTGCATATTAGAATCACTGGGTTATAATTAGTTTATTCTTTAACTTGAGATTTACTCGGAAGAGAAATCCAAGGCTCAAGGATACTCTAATCAACTATTGAATTCAAGAGAATTGATAGAACTTTAGATGTGATAAATGAAGGTTGTAAATTTCCAACTATCATTAAGTATGTTTCATCTTATACCCTATATTGATATTAAACTTCATAGTTATCAATTGTTTCTAATTATCATTTAGTATATGTCAGTGATTCATAACCCCAACCAACTCTCTTCTTTTTATCACTTGAATAATAGTTAGCGAGATTTGATTGAATTATTATGTGTACTAATCCATGTGGAGACGATCTTTTTGCTATACTATCTTCAACTAGCGAAGTGCTAAAATTATAGTGTGTTTGTGTTCATCATTTCCTTTTTCTTTCTTAAATAAAAAATTTTGAGTCGTATTGGGTTGGTTGATTAATATATATTTTCATCTTCATTCAAACAAACATATTATGAATGGATAGTGTCAAAGAGATTTAATATAATTTCTCCATCTTAATTATGTACTAACACTAATTTGATTATTTAAATTCTGTAAACTACATGAAAATCTATACATTATTTATTGTGGTTTCACTTTCATTTGGATTCAAAAGACCCTCGTTGACAAATGATCTTATCTCTAGTATATAAATTTATCGAAATTTTTTAATATGATTGAGGAACAACCAACAATAGTTGTGTGAGACCCTTAACGTTTTTTACAAGTGTTCTCATTTATCACCACACACTCTCCCGCTTTCATTTTTTCAAATTTCCCTATGTTCCTCATAAGTATGTTAGATCTCCCATTTTCTTAGTAGTCTATTTTATCAAAAATCAAATATGAATAAATAAATTAATATCAATCCAAATTTTAGCCTTTCCCCCCGTATTTGTTAATATGATTAAAAAATTGAACTCCTTTATAATTATAGCCTTCTCTCCCCGATTTATGTTTTTTATTGATATTTTAGACTTTTAACTTAAAGATCAACTATAAGTGCAATACACACCCAATACAAAATTTAAAAGAATTATTTATTAAAATAATATTGAAGAACAAGAGATTTTAGAATATTTATAGGTGTGCTCACACTTACCCATTGGTGAGCTTTTTTCTGTATAATTTTTCTTAAAAGATTTTAACTCGATGTTGAATTAACTAATGATGGTTAATTAAAGGACTAAAACCAAGTCATTTCAAAAATAAATCAATTTTTAAAATCATCAAAATAATATGGTTGAGGCACAACCAATAATACTTGTGTGATATTGAAAAAGTTAAACTTCATCAAAATAGTCTTTTGGGCTTTTTTTTCAAAAAAGACATTTCAAATTTGTGAATTCACGCAAAAAGAGAGTTCTATAACTAAAATGGGGGGATGGGACCTAACCTAGACTCGAACGCGGGACCTAAAGACTAGTTATTTGACGTTTGACCATTTACGGGGCAATAACATTCGTTTATAATCACCAAACATATTTATTTTATAAATTTTGACTCAGTTATTTAATGAATAAAACTACTTAATTTTTTAATGGAGAAGGGTTTAAAATACCCTTAAAGTATCGAAATTGGTACAAAAATACCACTCATTTACCTTTGACCTCAAAATACCCTAGGGGTTAACCTTTAGGGACCTATAATGCCATTTTCGCAAACGGACTACTTGGTCCTTATCATTAACTATTTCATTTATTACATGGCATTATGTAATTGGTTGAAAAGTTAATTAGTTTAAACTTAAGTTATCCTACCCAACCTCGGATCCACCCGACTAAAACTAACCGACCCACCCTTTCTAAACCCATTACCCATCCTTTCTTAACCCATTTCTTAAAGAAAACCCTAAACCCTTTTAGGGTTTAGGGTGTAGGATTTTCTTTAAGAATTAAGTTAAGAAAGGATGGTAGTAGGTTTAGAAAGGGTGGGTCGGTTCGTTTTAGTCGGATGGATCCGGGTTTGGGTGGGTTAAGAAAGGATGGGTAATGGATTTAGAAAGGGTGGGTCAGTTAGTTTTAGTCGGGTGGATCCGGGTTTGGGTAGGATAATTTAAGTTTTAATTAATTAATTTTTCAACCAATTACATAATTTCATGTAATAAATGAAATAGTTAATTATATAGACTAAGTAGTCCGTTTGCGAAAATGACATTATAGGTCCCTAAAGGTTAACCCCAAGGGTATTTTAAGGCCAAAAGGTAAACGAGGGGTATTTTTGTACTAATTCTGATACTTTAAGGATATTTTAGACCCTTCTTCAATTTATAAATAATATATTATAAATTAATATAGTCTAATCACACCGAAAAATGATTAAATGAAATGAATTTAAAGTTGGGAAATAGCAAAACTCATTGTATTACACAATCTAAACGATTCTCTATTCTACACGATTATATTCATCACATTGAATTGACTTAAAGTAGGTAAAGAGCATCACTCATTGTATTAAAGAATGTAATATGTTCTTCACGTTTAATTTCATCGTAATAAATTGACTTGTAGTCATTAAAGACCATCATTGTTATGACCCAAACTACACCCTAGATGTGACATGACGTATAGGACCCCGAGAGGCCCCTACACAAGCCACTTAGCATGTATCATACAAGATAATATAATTTAAAGTGAGTTCAAAGGCAGTTTTATATCAAAGAGTTTGACAAAATGAAGTGGAAGTCTAACCAAGTCTCAAAGCCATCTATTACATCAAGAGTGATTGGGATGTAACCCACACATCACATACAATATCCGAGAAGTAAAGACAATAAGAAATAAAGACATCGGTCCTCAGAACATGAGAACTCACCAATCTTCAAAAGCTACTAAGGTTATCACTAGCCATGAGGATGCGGAATAGGAGCGTCGGACCCTACATTAGTGAAATAATGTAGGCAAGAGTATGTGTTAGAACAAAGAATATATCAAGTATGAAGAAATGTAAAAGAGTTAAAAAAACTCATGCTAAAAGGACTTTTCATGACATGCAATGACAAAGCTAAATCATAAGATAAAACGATTAGAAAACATAACTCATAATCATGGTTAGTGCAAGCTAAACATCTTTAAAACACTTGTGTGATACTTCTAGAAGTAACCTTAGTTCATTAGTGTGAGAAGTATCCATTAACAGATATATAGACCATGTGAGCTATAACATGGAATCCGGTGTCTATCCCACACGGAAAAGAGATGTCCTTACTTTCCAAGGTAAGAACCATAACTTCTAGTTTACATGGATCCACTAGCTAATTTCTATCTAAGACAACCTATGGTGGCACATAGTTTATGGGATAAGGAGATTGCTACTAAACACCCCGGCCTCAAGCTACGGGAGAGCTTCCATCTCAATATCCTCTCGGTGCTAAGAGTAAATCCCACAAAAAAGTCATTATTCTTTACTTTCTTTAACATTAAGAGACATGGATAATCAACGCTTGTCTTATCATCCATGGAAGACACATCAAGTAGCCGATCCAAGCTAGGTTTCATTAGAATAGAACCTACTTAATTCAAAGTTTAGTTGAGACAACCTTTCAACCTTAAGAATACTTATGTGAACAACCCTTTCACATTTATGTATTGAGTAGTATGTGAAAAATCCTTTCATAATAACAACAACAACAACATTGATTCTTTACTCTCAAAGCAGCTCAAATCATTTTTCATCAATTTCATAAAGAACATTCACAATCTTCATAAATTCATCTTTCATATTTCAAAACCCACATCATATCATCATAGTCTAGAAATCATGGGTCATGTATGGGTTCATGGGGTATTCAACTTAAAAAATGCAATTTCTTCAATTCATGCATATAGAGACATAAATCAATCAATTGGATCAACATTGAAGGGAACCCATGACGATTGAATAAAACCCTAATTTGATTGGGGAATCTAACTTTACAAAATTAGGGATTTTAGGAACCCTATGGAGGAAAGAGCTCCATAGGTGAAGATTATAATACCTTGGAGTTCAAAGTCCTCAAGAAAATGGTCAATTAGAGATTTATCTTGAATCCTAGACTTCTTCCTTAGAGAGATAAATATTTGAGAGGATGAACTTTAACAACTTTTGGGAATTTAAGAGAGTGAATTAAATTGGGAGATTTGGGGGGGAAATGTTTATATAGGGCCTAGGGTATAGGATAAATGACATACTATTGGGTTAAAATAATTGAGAAATGACTAAAATGACTGTGACTTAAAGTTGATGAAGTGCCTCTCATGAGGGGTTTCACGGGTCGTCTAGAGAATCATTGCCCGTCTAGAGGGTCGTGATGATGCCCTACCCGATAGGAGCTCTCTAACACGGGCATAATTTTTTACTCTGGGATCGGAATTAGGTAAACTTGGTGGAGTTGGAAAGAGGACTCAAAGATCTTTAATTTGATAGGTCATGCACCACCTAATTCATTTTGTACTGAAAGATATAACTGTTTGATGTTGACCCAAAATTCAATGTTAGATAAGTCTCTTTCACAGAGGATTTCACGGTTCGTGTGAAGCTTCATGGACCGTCTAGGCGTCTGTGGCCCTTCACAATGACCTTTGTTGAAACCTCATTGTCTGCATGACTTGTACGGACCGATAGACGGGTCGTCCAAGTCACCATCGACCGTCTAAGGCATCGTCCAGGTGAATCCTGCCAAGGGGTAGTCCTAGATGGTCTCACGATGCCCTTAATGGGTCATGGACCCCTACACAGCATGTCTAGGGTGCCATGAAGGGTTCATGGTCCATTTTGGGTTCATGGAATTGCTCGTTTGTCCCTTTCTAGCCCGTTTTAAATCTGAGGTGTTACAGTATTCATAATAGTTAAATGATGATTTTAGATGAGAAGGTAGTTTTTCTCTTATTGCGAAGATCAGGATATGTTTATTTTATCTAAGGCTATAAAAGTGGAGGGATATCAAAGAACTATTGTATGAAATAGTTAGGTAAAAAGTCTTGGTGTGTCTCTTGGTAGTAATCCTTGAAAATTTCAGCTTATAAAGAAGCTAGGAAAGCAAGATAGTATTAGATGGATTTGTTACCTTGAAGTTCATGAAGTGGTCATCGTGATACACTTTAATATTATGTTGATAACATATGGATAAATGCATTATGCACTAGTAGCTTCATTATTTGAACTTGAGGTTATTTGGATAGTGTGGTAAGAAGTTGTATTCTTGGGATGAAATTTCCCATAGAAATATAGGATTAGTATGTTCATCTTATGTGTAACAATTTGTGAGTTCAAATTAGGCTTGAACATTGTGAGAGCATGTGGTTAGACTCGGACTTGAATAGAAGTAGACACAAGTATCCTTCTGAGGGTTACAAGTTGCACCCGATGAAGGATATTATTCAAGAAAATAAGCATAGTTGTGAAGTGTTGATAAGTTTAAAAGCCATCATTTGTGTCGATTAAGTCATAGTAGAGTTATTTTTTCCTCATTTCCAGGTCAAGTAACTTCAGATGGTGTGTGGTTGATGTTCAATCTATATCGTTCATACTTTATGAATCAATGTTGGTGTCTCACATGAATTATTTCTATTATTCCTTCCCTATAATGTTATAAGAATTCTCTTTTGAAGTCTAATAGAGGCCAATAGAGTCTAAGTCCACTACCTAGTTTATGTTGTTCTGGTCTATGCTAGTTTTTACGTTTTTCGCTCGTGCTTCTAAATTATTTATTGTTGATTGTTAGACCTCTATTGTTGGAAAAAAATATTTTAAAGTATTATATATAGCTCAAATAGCCCAAAGAAATCTTAGCTTACTCTATTCACATTTCTATTCTAGTTTTGATCTTCATTCGAGGATGAATAATCCCAAGGAGGAGATATTATAATGCCCCACAAGTTCTAAGTAAAGATTCAAACCATCCTCCATATGTGTATAGGCTCGAACTCTATGACTTATAATTATATGTATATGTGTTGAGATTATTCTTAAGTGTGGAAAGTATATTAGATGTGAACTAACGTTATAAGGGACTTCTAGTATATGAAGAGTTTTGTGGCCTAATACCAAGAAAACGAAAGGCCATGAAGCCTTCTTTATTTATGTGCTAAAAGTTATGTCCATTTTACTAGGCACTACGTATTTTGCACAATCCATTGTGCGTAGTAGACATCCGTCGTAAAACAACGCGACAAAGGCATTACTACTGCTAGGTGTGCGTCAAGTGCCGCACGGTCAAGGCTTCAACTGTGCAGCCACGCACGCTCCCAAAAATTCTTTTAGTTTTCTCTTCTTTTCACATTCTATTAGGGGTATTTTTGTCATTTCCTCATCCAAAAATCCCAACCCACATCCAATAACCTCTCCAAAAAACCCTTATTCATTCAGATTTGATAAGTTACAATAAACTTTTCTCCCTCTTTTTCCTTCCCAACACTTCAAAGAACAAGAACTTTAGAGATTTCAATCCTGATTCATCCTGAAACTTTAAAGTTAAGGTATGTAAGACTTCAATGAGAGTATTCCTTCGCTCTCATGCCTAAAGTATTTTGATTCTCAAGAATTTCATAAGATTGTTAGAAGCAAAGCTAGGGCATTTTATGAAATTATGATATTTCTTCATAAATTCTTGTTTTTATAGTTTCACTTTGATTTTGAAACCTTATGGTACTGATTTTAGCATGATTCTATGGTCATTTAAACCTTTATAAATTTTAAGCATGAAAACAAGCATTATATGAATTACAACCTAAATACATGTTACTTTAAGATAAGATTTTTGAGCTTAGCCTCATATATGATTCAAGATGATACATGGTTTTCATACATATGAGAATTATACGAATATATGTTATTTTGGGAGGACTATTTAGTACCGAGAGGATGCGAGTTTAGATAACTCAAGTCCTATTACTATGCGCCAATGAGGATGAGAGGCTCAGATTAGTGGATGCACATAGATATGATATGGTCTTATACTCTGGCAAGGTATAGGGCAACCCTCCTTTTGGGACATCATAAGCTCGCATGGTGTATGTCGGTTATAAGAAACTCCCCGATTATGAAACTTTCAGGATATGTTTTCAGGTCTATATAGTTCATTTTAAGTATGCTATGTTATGTATATGATTATCCAAGACTACTGAAAAAGACTCAACTATATGTATATGTTCTTTGAAAAGAGATTTTTATAATATTTGATTATGGATTCCAACTATTTTCTGTTCAACACTTTTTACTATACATATGATCTTGGAAGTTTTATTTCACCATCTTGTTCACGGTTCTTTAAATGATTATGCTAGTGTCCTCCTTACTTACTCAGTACATTCCACATACTAACGCATACATTTCTCTATGCTTCATCTTTTTATGATGTAGATTTTGGTATTCACACTTAGATTTATGGCTAATGAGGTTGCAGCACTCCCAATTAGTGTTTGGTGAGCCCTCCTCATTTGGTAACTCCTTTGTTTTAGATTGTCAACTATTTGCCTTATGTTGTCTTTGTTTTGAGGCAGCTGGGGGCCATGTCCCGGCAAACTTATATTTTCATTCTAAAGTAAGAGAGTCTTTATTCAAACCTTAGTAATGTAGTCTCATCGAGTTTATTGAATTCTTCATTAAGCATATGTTTTAGTTTCTGCAATAGTTTACATGATATGCTTGATATGGTAAGTTAAGGGTTAGCTCGGGATCATTTGTGGTCCTAGGTACTGTGTCTAGACTAGGGTATAGACTCTGGTCATGACATTACCCCTATATGTCATTTTCCAATCCCCGCACCCTTAGATTACTTGTTACTTGATTGAATTTCTGAAATCTTAGTTTAATTGTGATTCTTGATACGAAAATCATTTTTCATAATTTTTGTGTAATCATCCACCCATTATTCTTACTACTGCAAATGAATTGATTTACATTTCAAATTTCTTGATAGAATTCCCTACACTATATCACTCTCTGTAAGATTCGACCTCGACTCTTAGTTGGATATTTATAATTGACGATGACCAATTACTCTTTGAACATATTTTAAGGATAGTTTGAGAGTTATCAAAGACATTTAGAATGCTTTTGCTTTATCTTCATGGTTGGAAAGTTGGATATCTAAGGGTGTGTGCGATACAGGGAATAATGTTTTTCTATTTTCATGCTTTGTTGGTCAAATATTTTTCTAAGAAAATAAGTTCATTAAAATGCGAAAAATCACTTTCCTAATGAAATTAGGGTAAATAAACTCCACTTTAATTTGAATGTAATTTATTTAATTGAGCGAGATCACACCTTTCTCGTTAATGAATATTGAAAATAAACCTAAAGGATAGTTGATAAAGAAGAATTGAAGAAGTAATTAACAAGTTTATAAAGGCGA
>JAJOOR010000933.1:35000-79110 GCA_036250505.1 Solanum acaule | reverse complement strand
ATATATATATATACACACACACACACACACACATTTTTTAAATTCCAAAAGTGACAAAATTATATTAAAATAACTTGAATTTCATAAACTAATTATTTTAAATTATTTGAAAAATTAAAGAAACTCGATGATTAATCTATAATGTAGATGGTCAAAATTGGGTATCAACAGTAATTACTAGCCTTACCAACCTAGTAATTACACAACCTAGTAATTATATTAAATTGTTTGTTTGCCACAATATAATTATAGTGTTATTACCAATGTAGTGTTTGGTTGCACAAGTATAATCATAAGGTTTTATTGAATTTTAAAAATTAAAAATAATTATCTAAAATTAAAAATTTATATTAGACAAATAGGAGCCTTTATAAATGATATTAAAATGGAATATTTAAGATATAGATTGGCTTTTGATAATATATTAATTAATAAACATATGTCCTTAACTAATATTATAAAAAATAATTGATTGTTACAAAACCATTTAATTCTAGATGTTTCTTTTCATCTACAACCTAACGTAATGAACCTATTTAATGTAAGTCTTAAAGTTGTACTAACGTATTTGGTTGAAAGATGTAAACGGATGTTTTCTAAATCCTATAAAAGGGTATTCTTTACCCTTGTGAAAGAACACATTTTGAAGAGTTTAAATAATATTCTCCACTCTATACTTCCTATCACCATTTGTCTCCCTTTATTGTTTGTGTATTCTTGTATTTTCCTCTTGTTTTACAACATGTTATTAGCACGAGTCTCTAACCAACTAAGACCTACTTAATTCAGAATTATCTTTTTCCCTAAAAGTTAATCAATTTTCATATAGAGTCAGGTATACATTTATATGCTTATAACATCTCTAATAGGACTTGCATAAATCTTTGATCTATAATTTAATTACTGCATATATAACTTGATTTAGGTATTATTATGATACTTTACTAGACATAATAATCGATATGTTTCAGATTTATATTGTTATGTTATTTATATGCTACTAACTTATAACTCTAAATTAATTACTAAGTAATATGATAACATGCTAGTTAAAATACTCGTAAGTATTTTCTTACAGTTGTGATAAGTATTTGTGTGTCATAAAGAATAATAGCATTATATTAAATATTACTTGAAAATCTTGCAGAACTTTGGCGTTAATAACTATTGAAACTAGTAATAAATATTGCAAAATAATTAGAATATATATATTAAATTTACCGTTTCATACTTTATGAATTTACATGCTTTTGTAACATTCCATGTTCATGCATATAATATATTTTATACTAATTCTTAATCATTTGAAACATTAATATATCTTTTATTATAAAGAAATCAAAATCATGTTATTAACTCAACTATTTTATGATAGTTTTCATCATGTCGAATTTGTCAAAGCTTGAATTTGTGGCACTTGGCATTTCTGGAAAGAACTATTTGTCATGGGTACTTGATGCTGAAATTCATCTTACCGCTAAGGGTCTTGGTGATTGTATAATCAAAGGAAATAAGGCATCAAGTTAGGATAAAGTGAAAGCTATTATTTTCCTTCGTCATCATCTTGATGAAAGCATGAAGGTTGAATACTTAACAGTGAAAGATCCACTTGAACTGTGGATAGGTTTGAAAGGGAGGATGACTACCTCAAGGCAACTGTATTGCCAAGGGCTCGTTATGAGTGGATGCACTTACGGTTTCAAGATTATACAATCGTGAAATTGAGTATAACTCTGTTGTATTTAGAATAACTTCCCAATTAAAATTATGTGGGGAAACAATAAAAGATGAGGACATGTTGGAAAAGACACTAACTACTTTCCATGCCTCTAATATGATATTACAGTAGTAATATCGTGAAAAAGGTATTCAGAAATACTCTGAACTGATCTCATGCCTTCTGGTGGCTGAGCAACATAATGACCTTTTAATGAAAAATCATGAAGTCTGTCCCGCTGAAAGTGCTCCACTACTGGAGGCATATAGGGTAGAAGCACACGACCAGTCTGAAATAAGACAAAATAATCGGGGCGATGAAAATGTGTGTGGGCGTGGCAAGGGAAAAAGACGATATAATAATCATTGAGGTGGTGGTCATAACAAAAGAGAGGACAATATGGGTTCTCAAAATAATTCTTCTAAAGAAAAGGGCCATCATTGTCATCGTTGTGGCCTTAAAGGTCATTGAAAAAATGAATACCGGGCACCTGATGTAATGACCCGGACCCGAAAAAGTTATTTTTCATAATTTTGAATGGTCATTTAACTATAGTTAATTAATTTGCAGGTAATTTGTTTATTGTTAATAATAATGGGCCAAGTTTGAAATATTAAAATAGGTTATTAGGAATTATTACTTTTAATACATAATTAATTTAGAAAAGAAAATAAAGAGGAGCAGAAAGAAAACTGACCTGCGGCGTGCGTTGAACGAAGAACGAGAGTGCATGTATACTCAATTTTGTGGATGGAAACTTCTGCTTGTTAATTACATAAGAAATCAATATATATATATATATATATATATTTTAATAGTATTAAGTTCCAATTGTTCTTTCTAAGCCATACAAATTTGCTATGGTTTGTTAAGATAAATTATTATTATTATACGTTGGTATGAAAACTGATCTTCTGCAATATTGTCTGTTTTCAAATTGAGGGTAAGTTTTTAATTATGGGTTACTGTTGACGAGTTATAGTGGAGAATCATAGAGTAATATGAACAATGATTGGAGGATATTATATTATAAAATAAAGGCACCAACAACATTCCGCTATTAGTTTCACGTTATGTATTGTTTCGTAAGTGGTTTCGATTTCAAATTTTATATAATAACCATATTATAATTCAAATTTCTCTATATTGAGATAGGTAATTAAGTGTTAGGGTATAATATTATATAAATACCATTAGTTTCATGATATTGGAAAAAGATTGGGACTTAATCCTAGGCTTGAAGTTCAGGAACTTGATTATAGAGTTGAGTGTTGTTAGTTTTGAAATCTTATTGGGATCATGTACTTGAATAGATTGCATTGATTTGGAAGTTCAACGGAAGGGGAAGACTCAAGTCCCAGAGTGATTGTTCTATTATTTGAGGCAAGTGGATTTCTAAACCCTTGTTAAGTGTATGAAATTTGTGTATTTCCTTGTAATATGTGTTTGGAGGTAATGAGACTTGGTGATGGGTTGACTTGTCCACATTGATTAATTCTAATAATGAAAAAGGGGTAATAAAAGGCAATGTGATTAATTGTTTGTGTGTGATGTGTTGAGAATTGTTTGTGACGGGCATTGGTACGAGTACCGGTGTTATAAAAGGAAAGTTTATTACTATAGAATGCGGATTGTAATCCGAGAATGCCAAAGCATATGGGCATTAGCTGATATATTATTGACTTGATTTATTATGTGCGATTGTGTTCTTTATTGAACCCGTATACTGGTGATAGCTGATGTGATTACATATCATCTTGATATTTGATTTAGATGCATCATCCCTTTTTATTGAAATCATATTGTGCACATGCATTGACATGAGATTGAGTATAAGTTGGGCACTTGGAGATCGTCCGTGCTGGGGATGGTGAGATGTTAAAATTATAATTTGGGCATGTGGAGATCGTCTGTGCGAAATTTGTTTGATTTATGATAGTGCGTTGAGATCATCTGCACAGACACATGGAGATCGTCCGTGTTGATATATGGACCTCGCGAGTCCCCCATGGGTCATGAACTCTCGATGTATTTTCGAGGAGTATCATGTATATACGGTTGAGAGAGTACTTGGTATTCTGAGGCATATCATTTCATGGTGTCATATTGCATTGCTTTTTGATGAACTTGATCTTGTGTGTTGTTGATATTTGTGAATGCCTTTTTTTGTGAAAGTTGTGATTGATGAATATTGAGTTTGCTGTTGAGGATATGTAATTTGTTAAAGTGATTGTTATTGAGCTGGGTGCTATGTAAACTGTGAACTATTAGGTTGGGTTGGTTTTATGCAGGTTGTAGTTGTGGAGGTTTGGTTGGGGTGTAAGGAGTACCCGTATTCTATTCCCTTAGCTTGTGTTTAGAGGTGTACTTGCTGAGTACCGTGTGGTTTGGTACTCACCCTTTGCTTCTACATTTTTTTGTAGGTTACGAGCCTGAATTTTGTGATACTTTCCATTCTCTTATTTTCCGAGGCTTCTTGGAGATTTGTGAGGTAACTATTTATCATCTCAGCGGACCTTCTTACTCCTATTTATGATATTGTTCTATTTTAGAGACAACATCATTTAAGACTTACGTTTTCTTTCAAATTTATTGTAATACTTTAGAAGCTTGTACACGTGACAACTAGATTTTGGGGGTATTTTGAGTTAATTATGAAATTTCTGCATTTTATTGTAATGGGTGAGTGTTAGGCTGACTTATCTTGGTGGGATAAGATGAGTGCCATCACTTCAATTTTTGGGTCGTGACACCTGAGCATTTTGTCAGGCTATATCAGAATTCCTTCAAAAGAAAAGGAAAGAAAGGCGGTGCCTCCTCTTCTAATGCCCGAGTGGAGTCACATTTGACTCTCAAGGATGATGCTCAAGCAGGATCTTCTCAAAAATATGATGAGAATGTTGAGGAAAATTTAGCATTGAAAGGTGATGCTTTTGATGGGCTCGATGATATTACTCATCTAGAAGCTGAGGACTTCTTTGGGGGATCGCAATTGAAGATTGATAATTGAACTGGGAAATGAATAATGTTGTTATTGTTTTTAATGTATTACTTAAACTTCATGTGCTTAAATTTTCTCTTGTTAAGTTTCGTACTTCTTATTACGTATTTTTATTTTTATGAAGATAAATTAAATTTTCCAGTCTTCAGTTGGATCCAAGATGAGTAATGAAGATATATGCCTTCTGGACAGTGCCACAACTCATACAATACTAAGAGAAAAGAAATATTTCTCTCAATTGATTATCAAAAAAACATATGTTAATACAATATCCGATAGTACAAAATTGATTAAGGGCACTGGAAGAGTGGCCTTATTACTACCTGGAGGAACATTACTGATAATTAATAATGCATTGTATTGTAGTAAGTCTCAAAGAAACTTACTAAGTTTCAAGGTTATTCTCCAAAATGACTATGATGTTGGGATTGCAAATGAAAGAAAGGTGGAATACTTTTATATTACTACAATATATGCGGAGAAGAAAACTGTGCATGAACTTTCTTCTGGGTTGTACCATACAAATATTGGTACGGTTGAATCACATGCCATAGTAAACAAAATGTTTACTGGTTTTAATGATTGTCATTTGGCATGACTGGTTGGGCCATCCCGGTTATAATATGATGCGCAGAATAATTGAGAATTCACATGGGCATACTTTGAAGATCAAAATGTTCTTCAATCAAAGAAATTCTCTTGTGCTGCTTGTTCACAAAGAAAGTTGGTTATCAAACCATCAGTGGCTAAGGTTGGGGTGGAATCCCCTTCATTTCTAGAATGGATACATGGTGATATATGCGGACCTATTCACCCTATGTGTGGACCATTTAAATATTATATAGTGTTGATAGATGCATCTACAAGATGGTCACATGTGTGCTTATTGTCAACTAGCAATATGGCTTTTGCAAGGTTGTTGGCTTAAATAATAAGGTTAAAAGTACAATTTCCAGATAATCTAATAAAAACAATTCGTCTTGATAAATGCTGGTGAGTTTACATCTTAGGCATTTAATGATTATTGTTTGTCCACTGGAATAATAGTTGAACATCCCGTTGCACATGTTTATACTCAAAATGGTTTAGCAGAGTCATTGATTAAACGTCTTCAATTGATAGCTAGACCATTGTTGATGAGGACAAAGTTTCCTGTTTCAGTATGGGACATGCTATTTTGCATGCAACAACACTTGTGCGCATAAGGCCAACTAGTTTGTGCGCATAAGGCCAACTAGTTATCATGACATCTCCCCATTACAATTGGTTTTTGGTCAGGAACCAAACATTTCCCATCTTAGAATCTTTGGTTGTGTGGTATATGTTCCAATTGCTTCACCACTACGCACAAAGATGGGTCCCTAAAAATGGTTGGGGATATATGTTAGGTATGAATCTTGTTCTATTATAAAATATTTGGAACCTAGAACTGGAGATTTATTTACGGCAAGGTTTGCTGATTGTCATTTTAATGAATCAGTCTACCAAACATTAGGGGGAGAACAAAAGCAGTTGGGAAATGAGATAGATTGGAATTCACTTTCACTGCCTCATTTAGATCCTCAAACAAATCAATGTGAGCAAGAAGTTCAAAAGATAATTTATTTGTAGAATATTGAAAATCAACTATCAAATGCATTTACTAACCTTCCACGAGTTACTAAATCATATATCCCAGCTGCTAATGCTCAAGTTCGAGTTGATGTCCCGATAGGACAAAATGTTAAGGCAAACGAGTCTAGACCACGCTTAAATGTGGTAGATCAATTGGTTTCAAGGATAAAAATCTTTGAAAAAGGAAAGGAATAAATGATCAAGATGATCATAATATGGAGGCAATTGCTCATGAAGAACTCCGAGACATAATAAATCATGACACCACTATGGAGGTCCATGTACCTGAAAATAATGAGAATGAGGAAATCTCTATAAATTATGTCTCGACGAGAAAAATGTGGAATTGAAATAATATTGTGGTGGATAATATTTTTGCCTATAATGTTGCAGTTGAAATAATGCAACAAGATGAGGATTTAGAACCAAGATCTGTCATTGAATGTTGATAGAGAAATGATTGGTCAAAATGGAAGGAAGCAATTCAAACAGAATTGGCTTCACTTGAATAACGTGAAGTTTTTGGACCAATAGTCCGAACACTGGAAGATGTCAAGCCAGTGGGGCACAAATGAATTTTTGTGCGTAAACACAATGAAAATGGTAAAGTCGTAAGATATAATGTACGACTTGTGGCACAATAATTTTCGCAAAGGCCTGACATTGATTATGAGGAGACATATTCTCCTGTGGTAGATGCAATCACCTTCAGGTATCTAATAAATATGACAGTTCATGAAAAGCTTGAAATGTATCTAATGGACGCACAACCAATTTATATGGCTCTCTAGACCACAATATTTTTATCAAAATCCCTGAAGCACTCAAAGTGCCTGAAGCATATAAAAATTCAAAAGAAAGTTGTTCAATAAAGCTTCAGAAATCCTTATATGGATTGAAACAATCAGGGCGAATGTGGTATAATCGTCATAGCGAATATTTGTTAAATGAAGGGTATAAGAATGACCCTATTTGTCCTTGTATTTTTATACGAAGGTCAAAGTCTGAATTTGTAATAAATCTATTTATGTTGATGACTTGAACATCATTGGAACTCCTGAAGAGCTTTCAAAAGCTGTTGAGTGTTTGAAGAAAGAATTTGAAATGAAAGATCTTGGTAAGACAATTTTGTCTTGGCCTTCAGATTGAACATTTGATAAATGGGATATTTATCCATCAATCAACATATACTCAAAAGGTTTTGAAGTGATTTTACATGGATAAAGCACACCCATTAAGTACCCCGATGTTGTAACATCTCTCGATATAAATAATGATCCATTCCGACCTCAAGAAAAGGATGAAGAGATTCTTGGTGATGAAACACCATATCTCAGTGCTATTGGGGCACTAATGTACCTTGCCAACAATACCCGACCAAATATTTGTTTCACAGTAAGTTTATTGACGAGATTCAGCTCATGTCCAACAAGAAGATATTGGAAAGGTGTTAAGTATATATTCAGATATCTTCAACGAACAATTGATATGGGATTGTTGTATTCTAATGCATTCAAGTCAGAATTGATCGGTTATGCAGATGATAGCTATTTGTGTGACCCACATAAAGCCCGATCTCAGACATGGTATTTATTCACATATGGAGGTACAACTATCTCATGGCGTTCGATGAAGCAAACAATAGTTGCTACTTCTTCAAATCATACAGAGATAGCAGCCATTCATGAAGCCAGTCGATAGTGTGTATGGTTGAGATCAATGACTCAACAAATTTTGCAATTATGCGGTCTTTCCATGCAAAAAAAGTCTCCAACAATATTGTATGTAGATAACGCTGCTTGCATAGCTCAATTAAAGGGAGGATATATCAAAGGAGACCGAACAAAACATATTTCACCTAAGTTCTTTTTCACACATGATCTTCAACAAAATGGTGAGATGAATGTTCAACAGATTCGTTTGAGTGATAATCTTGCAGATTTATTCACTAAGACATTGCCAACGTCAACATTGAAGAAGCTAAGATATAAGATTGGAATGTGTCGTCTCCGAGATCTCAAATAAAGTTTTCATCAGGGGGAGTAAAATACGAGTTGTACTTTCTTTCCCTTAGCCAAGGTTTTGTCCCATTGGGTTTTCCTGATAAGGTTTTTAATGAGGCAGCACTCAAGGCGTATTACAAGATGTGTGTACTCTTTTTCCTTCACTAGGTTTTTTCCCATTGGGTCTTCCTAGTAAGGTTTTAACGAGGCACGTTATCTATAAACATCCAAGGGGGAGTATTACAAAACCATTTAATTGTGGATGTTTCTTGTCATCAACAACCTAAGTAATGAACCTATTTAATGTAAGACTTAAAGTTGTACTAATGTATTTGGTTGAAAGATGTAAACATATGTTTTCTAAATCCTATAAAAGGGTATTCTTTACCCTTGTGAAAGAACACAATTTGAAGAATTTAAATAATATTCTCCACTCTATACTTTCCATCACCATTTGTCTCCCTTTATTGTTTGTGTATTCTGATATTTTCCTCTTGTTTTACAACATTAATACCTATATTTCAATTTAGCATATTTTAATTAAATTAATTATAAAAACTAAAAATACAAAATTTCTATGAATATCAGGAAATCCATGTTGAAAAAATAGATTATTATTCTAAATATAATGTCATAAGAAGACTTGATAGATAACCTAAGTTCTAAATTCAAAACAAAAAAAATTAACATAATACTCTTTGTTGTGTCGTAATTTTACTATCTTTAGAAAAATCATTTTTTGAAATGTTCTATAAAACAATTTAAGAAAATCACTTAGAAAAGAGTCGCCACTTAATTTTCTAAAGAAATTAAGAAAACTTAATTTTAAAAGACTCCAACAGATTAAGTCTTTATAATTTAGAAAAAATGGGTAAGAGGTTCTCATTTACACTTCAAGAAAATTTTTAGAGCATTTGAAGTGCCCGCCGCTAACATGCGGTTATCCTACGACTTGACCAAAATATATTTGATTAACTTTGATGAAAAGAAATGAACAAGTAAAGAAATATTATTTTACTTTATTTTGCTTGCTTACTTCTTTTATTTTTATTTCATTTATATATATAAATATGTAATATTTTAAAAAATCACTTGAAAGGAAAAACACTTGAGCGATTAAAATAATTTAGTAAATTTTGTCAAAATAAAGATTAAAACATTTGAAATAAATTAAAGGCACTAAAAAATAGATAAGTTTGTAAAAATAGATCAACATTAGAACTTTAATAATAGAAATCATAATCAATTTATGAAATTAAGACACAAAATTTTAAGATTTCTTTTTTTAGTAGCACTATCTGCAATTTCTTCAAACTCATTTTGTGGGGGTTCAAACAAAGTTTACACATCTCACAAGGTTGGCCACAAAAGAGGTATATTGTCATATTGTTTCACTCTTCAAAATTGTTGCCTAAGATCATTTCATGATCTTGCATCACTTAGTCAACCGGACCAACGGGGCAAATTCTAGGTGTCATCACACAAGGTTCACGGTAAGCTCATCACACAAGGCATTGTCACCAATATCAAACAAGACTCCACACTTTCGCTAGTGTACAATGTTCATCACAAGAGACTCATTTGATAATCGGGTAGTCACAACGAGATGCAAAAAGTTCATATATTGTCTATGGAACTTCATTTGGCCTCATCGTAGCTGCGCATTCATTTTTGTTCGATTAAGAGCACTATTCGAGTCATCGGTATTGATCATAACCGATACTCAAATTTGCACAATAACAACCACAATCACACACAAGAGGTGTCAATTTTTTTCCAGAAGGGTCAAAAACCATTTGCATTCCTAATGAGGAGCCATTAACACAATATCAAAACCCAATTTATTAAAACACAATTAAAGCACAAAAACCCAATAATATATACACAAGATAGTCACAAGAGGTAGGTATGGAAATACCTCACCCCACCACAAATAAAAAGGTAGTTGTCCTCAAATGCAACAAAATAATAAAAGTCAATAAAAATGACAAAGAGGGAGGTAGAGAAAGGTCCTGTCTACACAGTCGCTCCATCTGTTGGGGTATCAGTGCCCGGTGTAGCACTCTGATCCTGGGCATCAGTGCCCGGTGTAGCAGCAACACTAGATCTAGCCATGGTGGTGTTTGCCAATGAAATATGCACGGCTGAATCTACCATAGCCTCCTCAAACTCTGTAAGGCCCTCATAAGTAGCCTCATCATCAACACCAACATGCTCCTCATCAGTCTCAGCCTCAGACTCAGCAGCAACTACCTCCTCAACTCGAACCTCATCTCCGATGGTAGTTGGAGGCACATCTGTATCAGCTGGCATGTCGGGGATCTCCACAGTACTAAAAATCATGGACATATATGTGGACTTCAGCTGGTCCACATCCTTCGTCAGCTCAACAATTGTGGCCTTTAGAGTTGTCACCTCATCAGTGGCCCCTTGGCCTCGCTCACACACCGCTATCCTTGCCGCAAGGGCATCAATAAACACATTATCAGTAGTGAGGGCCCTCTCTATCATCCCAGAGACTATGGCCTCAAGCCTAGAGGCACGCCTATCAGCAGAATGGGCTAGCTGCCCCATTCGTAGTATCGCAGCCTGGGTGAGTGGAGGTCGGGAAACGACAACATCAGCATTGACACCAGATCTACGGGGCAAGGGAGCAGTAGAAAAGCTCAGAGTCATGGAAGGAGCATCAATAGATATACCTGAAGGCCCAGGGGCCGGAGTAGGCACTATTGCCTCTGCAGGTACAGTCTCAATATCCACAGCCGAGGAAGAATCCACCGGGGCTTCCTTCTTCTTCTCAGCTTCATCCTTTGGATACTCTGCCTCAATCCGCCGGATGTCAGTACAGGAGGTGGGAGTCACTTCCACATCCTTATTCGCATCAAAGGGCACTCGGGCTCGTCTGCACAACTCGGTGATTAACACCGGGAAAGTAAGTGAAGTCTGACGCTGTCTAGCCCTCATGGCCATCTCTTGGCCAATAATTATACCCAGGTTGAGGGACTTCCTAGCAATGATGGAACCCATGCAGGCCGCCTTAGTGTGGCGGAGGATGGACTCGTTTTGGGACGGCATGATCGTGCTGCTGATGAACCCAAGCCAGTACATCGCTGCCACATTGAGGTCTTTCTTTTCAATCTGTGCCCTGGCCTCAATCCACTTAGGAATATCATCTGATAATATAGGGGCAAAAAAATCTCCAGATCCTCCAGTCTTGATCATGTTTTGGTAGTCATCCTCAATGTCTCTAGAGCCCTCCAACACAGGATTGATGTCATCACTATCACATTTCACTTTCTTCCTCTTGACAACTACATAGTCAACTGGTTTGAATGCAACAACTTTCTTCTTCTCCTATGTCACCAAAAATCCATAGGCGGTGTAGAATTCCCAGACCCAATTAGGAATATAAGGTCCCCGGGGTTTAGTGAAGATTTGGAACTTGTGCCTCACTAAAGTGCGCCAGATCTCTGGATATTTGTCTATTACTCCATCAGTAGACAACCTCTTCTCCTCGATGATGGTCCTCAATCCCTCAGCCTTTTTTCTGTTCATGGACCGAGGAGGAGGACCCTGTGCAGGTGGTGCTAGGACCACAACCTGGTCTGGAACATAAGGAGGAGTAGCAACTTGGGATACCTAGATCCTAGACGGATCATGCATCCTTTTGGAGTGCAGTTAGCATTTCGAGCCATCAGTAGCTTATCATCCTCAGTCTTAGAAATGGTAGCCTGGGGATCCTGGTGCTCACCCTCACTCTCAGAAGTGGTAAGGTGAGTGGCATATATTTCGTCACTGTCGGAGCTGACCTCCGATCATGCAGGAGCAGGTGCCTTTTATCCTCATTTATGGTAATTCCCTTTGTCCTCTTGCGGGGCGACATGTCTCGACCTGCTACTTTTGGTCTAGCCATATCTGCAAACCAAATTGGAAAAAGTTAGAAATAGTTCAAGAAAAGTTGCAGAAAACAGGTTGTAGACAGACTCACGAATCACTTCGGCAAGCCAGATCGGGCTCGCCGAAAGGATTGACTCAAAAATTTCCCAGAAAAATAGTAGGTTGGCGATGTTCAGGGCCCTTCAGCGAATCGCTGACACCATTCGGTGTGAACAGACTAGCTTGCCGAAAGTTATAGTGTGTTTTAAGGGTTGGGGGCACAGAGAAGGCGATCAAAGTAGACTTTCGGTGAGCTCAGACTTCTCGCCAAAAATTACAGACTCAAACTCAAAGAAAACATGAAATTAAAGGCGAACAAAGGGGATTTCGGCGATCCACCAAGTGGTTCGGTGAGCTTGACCCAGCTCGCCATACTGCCCAACGTGCTTATTTTCAACCCCAACTCCTAAAATTAAACTCGCAACCCTCGAATACAAAATCAAACCACATACACACTTAATTAGGCTTAGACCCACTAGACCCATGCCACCGGGGTACTAAGACTTCCCCCGATTTGGCTGAATTTAGCCATTTGACGACTTTAGCCCTTAAGAATGACGTCAAACGCTCCATCATTGGGCAAAGCACATCTATTAGCACAATTGGGTTACTTAGACTTCACCCGACTAGACTCAACAACAATTAAGTACAACCCATAAGATTACGATCAATTTTAGAGCATGAAAATTAGGGAATCAACAATTTAGGCAATATGGGCACGATATCGAAATTAAAATAGACAATCAAGCACACATATACGAATCTAGAAAGGCCCAACACATATCAACACAATTTATAACAAAGCATTTGAGTTCAACTGCTACTTACGAGTTTGGGGTTCAGAAAACCAACCTTTAATGCCGAATTCGAATTGTAAAGCAAGGTGGCAAAGATTTTCAACTCCGAAGACAAGATCGACGACCAAAAAGTAGTAAAAAGCAAAAATATAGGAAATATAGAGTGCGTGTGTGATTGTATGAAGTTAAAAAGTGAGGAAATGTGAAAGAGTTTGAAAATTTAAACCTTTGGCCTTTTAAAAACCGTTCAGTTCACGCCTTTTCGGTGATGTTAGTCGTCTTCGCCGACCCACTCGACAACACGCCGAGTGGTCACTTATCTCGCCGAGGTTTACATGACCTCCAGTTAAATCCAAACGGCAGACAGGGTCGGGCTAGCCGACCTATTCGGCGAGTCGCCGACTTGTCCATGGGCCCGTTGAGTTTTACAGACTCCATCTTCATAATTTCTTAAGCATAACGATGGTCCAAGTCGGGCTCGCCGACCTCTTTGGTGAGTCGCTGACTAGATATTTTGCTCACCAACCTGCATTTTTCAAACACATTCTACATTTTAACGTGCATAATCAACACACGTTATTCAAAAAATAAGAAGAAAGAAAATAAAAATTTGGGTCACTCCCAAGCAACACCTTAGTTAATGTCATGGCACGACGCAAGTCCTCGCTCAAATTTCATTCTTGGGGTTTGCCATAGTATCACTAGGCAACCCCCTTATTGTCTTGGGTGTAAATGAGAAGAAATTTGGCCCATTTGGGTCTCCAACTACTTGGTAGAGACGGAATGAGAGGTCACCGTTTGGTTAAGGGTCGATACATCTTCCTTCATCTGCTTCAAAATTTTATCGGACCCTTCAACCTTGTTGAGAATAGGAGAGAGCATATCCTCAGACCGGCCACCCTCAGAATCTTTGTGCTTTTGACACTCACAGAGAGGAACATACCTATCCTTCTCCCCAACTCTTTCCTTCCAAGCGGGGTTACGATCCCTCCACTCCCTATCACGATCTTTCCAGCCCTCATCCCTGTTCCAACCTTGGTTACCACCCGGCCTTGGGTAGTTTGCACGATAGCCTCCTCCTTGGTTGGCTAGGAAGTTCACTTCCTCATTGTACAATGCTTCAAACTTGGCCTCATCTGGGTTTACACTCCCCACACCCACAACATTGACACTCCTAGCACTAGCTCCCATGACATTTTTGGCCAAAATGTCAAGTTGGGTCATCATCTTTGCCATGTTTTGGTCCCTCTCTTGATCTTTCTCAAGCTGCTCCTTTGTCAATTTAAAAGTGAGAGGGGAGACCTGATCTTCACGAGTGTACCATGCCCGGTTAATTTTGGTCATACCATCCAAGAGATAGGCTGCTATAATGTAAGGTTGTTGCATCAAACCTCCCGGAGAAAGTTGATCAACTACTCCCTTGTTCACCGAATCAAGGCTTCGGTAAAAGTATTGCAACAAAACGTTGTCGGGCAAACCATGAGTTGGGCATTGCAACACCAACTTCTTAAATCTTAGCCAAGTCTCATGGATTGGCTCACCCTCCAAACGCTTGAAGCTTTGGATGCTTTCCCTAAGTGTCATCATCTTCGAAGGAGGGAAAAATCGCACTTGGAATGCGGTGACAAGCTCTTCCCACAAAGTGATAGAATCTCTTGGCAACTCAGCCAACCACTTACACGTTTCTCCCATTAAAGAAAATGGGAACAGCCTCAACCGGACCGACTCTTAGGATATGTTTTTAAAGAAGAATGGTCCGCAAACACCAACAATGTTCCTTATATGCTCATGGGGATCCTCATGAGCCAACCCACCAAACAACACTTTCAATTGCAAGAGCTGCAACATGGTGCTTGTAATGTGGAACACAACATTCCCTTCAGCCGGAGGCAAGTGAATGGCACCAATTTCACCTATAAGATTTGGGTCATTGACATTCGGTTCATTGACATCATTGAGGTTTCCGATGTCATCTTGGTGGCCCACTTGGCTACCATTGCTTTGTTGACACTCATTTCCTCTGTTTTAAAACAACAACACAAAAACCAAAACTAAAAGTAAGTAGATTCAACTACGACTAAAACGAACAAAATTCAACTTTACCAAAAGAATCTCAAACAACACCACTCCTCGATAGTGGCGCCATTTTCATTAACGTTTCAAGGACACTTCATCCAATTCTAAGTGTCAACAATTGCTAGTCAGTATAAAACCCAACTAAATAAGTTGGGGTCGAATCCTATAGGGAGAGGTATGTGTTTAATATTCAATAGGGAAGTATGAACATGATCAAATCAGTCATAGGAATAAAAATTATCGAATAAAAACATCATTCAAATCAGGGGGTGACATGAATGTCAAATTTGGGGTTTTGGTTTGGAATTATCAACTACAAATAGTGATAAACAATACGAAATATCAATAATGAGACAGGTTCTTGGGATGTGATTCGATTATAGGCTAATATAGACAAATGGGTAATTGCAACTATTAGAAAATAGCTCAATATTAGTGAGTAAGCTAGGCTATAGAGGATATAAACTTTCTCTCGAACAATTTACCTCGAATCAAGTTGATTTCTCTCGAACATCAACAAGCATTCAAATTAAGAACATCTCACACCGTAGTCCATTCACTCTCTCGAGCTGAATGTGTGGAAAAGGGTTTAGGATTCACTCTCTCGAGCTAAACCTAGGTCAACCCAATGCCCACAGACCATCAATCAAAAACCTTAGTTCTAAAACCTCTCTCTAGAGCAAGTCAAGAACACAAAGGTAGAACTGCATTTGCAATTACAATTCTTAAATTAAACTATAATAAATGATTGAACTCACTTCTAAATAGTATTTAAACTAACAATTAGCAATACCCATAAGCTAAATCAGCCCATAATCACATAATCACACCCCAAGAATTGGGGTTTTAGCTAGACATTATAAAAAGATAAAAACATTTACTAAATTGATTATCCATCAACTAGGTAAGTGTAGATTCGTCCTTACAATGCTCCAATTCAAAGAATCTCAAAGATCCACTTCCAATTTCTCAAAAGTGAAAAACTTCAATTAATCAAAGCTTAGGAAAAACTAGAGAAATCTGTTTCCAGTGCTAAAAATTGAAAATATATGATCTCAGATTCTAAACTAAATGTTCAAAAATGTATTTATAGTTGCCAAAAATGTGTTGCGAAGAGTCACTCGGCGAAGTAAGTCGAGCTTGCCGAACTATTCGATGAACCGCCCTTTGGTCACTTCAATCGCCATTCTGCCTTGGCATTCAACATCCTCAAGGTCTGTAACTTTGGGTAATCTAACACTGCATCGCGGAACCACTCGGTGATCCGCCCACTGTTCCTTTCTCTCGCCAACTTGGTTATTTCCTTCAGGGCTTGGCACACTGGAACTTTAGGCGGTCAAGTAACCATTTGGCCACTCGTCAAGTGGACTTGGCGATCACCAGGCTTTCCTTTCTTCATACTTTCAACTCGCTTAGTTCCTTTTTGCAAATTAGTGTCCTTGCTTCGTTCCTCAATCCATATACCTGGAAATTAAGGGTTTTACATCAATTATTGGCACAAAATAAGCATTTGTGGACACTAAATCTATATAAATAAAGCCCTAAATGAGTCCAAATCTCGGACTCATTAATTATTTATGATAAAAAAATGAAATTATGAAAACTCCTTTGTCTTATTTATACTTTTCTTCAAAATCTACATTACATACTGTTTTTCTACGAGATGTTGGGAATCTCTTGTACCACATAGTATGTAGATTTTGAAGAAGAGTATTTGACTTTCATATATTTTGATTTAGTTTTTTTAATTGGAGTAGTGTAACTATGTTACTATTGCCAGATTTCACTGCCATAAAACACATCAATAGTTTTCTATTCTAAATAGAAAGAAAGTCAAATTTGTCTATATACTAGACATAAGGAAGCGGGGGATAAATGCGGGGAAGAAAAAATTCTAGGAGGGATCATTTGTCTTCCTAGTCTTCGACACAAGAAAGGGGTGTAGAAAAATCCTTTTTTCTTGTGTCGAAATGGAAGAGTAATGATTCTTGATCCTGTTTGTTAAAAATTCCTAGTCTTGGTTTTAATTTTTCCAGATGTATCAGAAACCCTACACCTACCCCCATACATATAATATATGAATTGCTGGACAAACAAAACAAAAAAGAGAGGAAATTTTATTAATTAAATAAAACTTCTTCAATCAACTTATCTTATAAAAAAATTGATGATGAAATAGGAAAACTATAAAAAAATAAATAAAGTAATGTTATATTGAGAGTAAGGTTCTACATTAGATTAGTGTAGAAAGGATTTGCACGCTATCTAATATATGATAGCAGCCAAGAAATTGAGTGATTCCATCTTTCTTCCAACTTTGAAAGTACCGATAGATACTATCATATAAAAAGAAGAGGTGGTCTGACAAACTCAATGAAGTGAATTTTTCAAAAACATGCTCAGAAAAATGAGAAAAACGGAAAAATAAGAACTCAACGGGCCGTTCCCCTTCGATTCAAACAAAAAAGGAAAGGAGTCCCGTTAAGTTCTTACGCTTTCATGTTGACAACTCAATTCAGTCGATTACTACATGGATGAACCCAATTCGGAATATGAACCATAAAAGAAAATACCTATTAAACCGATTACAAGAATACCAGCTACAGTACCTATTATCCAAAAAGGAATCCTTCCAGTAGTATCAGCCATTTACCCCACTTCCCTCCAGATTTCATTAAGTGGTTATGCTAGAGACATAAACAGGCATGGATAATTAAATTATGAGATCCTTTCAAATGAGCTAAGAGAATCTTATTTATTCTCTTTCATTTTCTTAATTGAAGAAATAATTAGAAAATAAAATAGCAAGTACAAAAATGAGGAATAACCCCAGTAGAGACTAGTACGATTCAATTCAACATTTTGTTCGTTCGGGTTTGATTGTGTCATAGCTCTATAATTCAGATTAAGTTTATCGTTGGATGAACTGCAATGCTGATATTGATCCCAAAAAAAGGTGGTAGGTACAACTAGCTGTGAACAACCAACCATCGTACTGTAAAAATTGGATAGGTTCGATCTATAGTCATTAGGGCCTCTTAAAATGATCTACTGAGTTGTTCCAAAGGATCAAAACGGTCAGTTATTAATGGAATTCCTTGTCGGCTCTTTGTAAAATACTCGTTTGGCCGCGGGCTTCCAAACACATTGTAAGCTAAATGTGTGCTGACAAATAACCAACCTGCAATGAATAGGGAAGGTATAGTAATGCTATGAATGACCAATATTGAATACTGGTAATAATAGCAGCAAACAAACGTTCTCCTGTGCTTCCAGACATGCTGAGATCCACATATTCTTGTACAGTCAAAGAAGATCGATTCCGTAAAAGATGAAATCATTAAATGGCAATTTACTGAAATTTCATCTTTGTGAGATCATCAATATTGTACCGAGGGTGTCTTTAGAGTATACCAAATCAATTTAGCTATCCTTCTTCTGACACAATTTGAATTAGTATCAAAAGTAAGTACTAAATAATTTCGTTTTTCCTTTACTTGTTGGTGTAAAATCATCTTCCATTCAATAGAAAATTCTTTCAATTCAATGAAAAAGATTCTCATATTCCCACAATTTAAGTAGATGTGAGATATAGAAATTCTCTTTTCGGAGTTGTGGAAGCCGTTTTTTTGTTGGAATCTTTTTTTTTTAAAGAAATAGAAATTACTAGTTTTAGAATCTAGTTGGACAAAAAAAGAGTTTTTAAACTGGTTGTGTGATAACTTTTTCTTCTCCCTCATTCAAGATATTATGTAAATGAATATATAACTGAATCTAATGAATTAAACTTAAATTAAAGTCAAAAGAAAAAGTTTTATAAGGTAACGGTTCGCTTTGAAATAGAAAATGGATACGATACAATTCACCAAAATCTAAGAAATGATCAAATTCGAAAATCGTTTCTATTTTGATTCTATAAAAATGCAAGTTTCTTTTTTGAATGAAGTTAGACGATACAACTCTTATTAGTTTAATAGTTTACCCAAGAGTTACTCAATGAATCGATTGATTGGAATTGCGGGATGGATAGATGTTACAGATGATGAATCAATTTCTTTTATATGTCTGGCACTTTATCTTTGTTAGTGTTGTCTGCCTATAATAATAGCTGAATCAAAAACTTTTCATTCAACTTATTCTTTCAACTGAAATTGAGATTTTTGTCTACCCTCCTATTTTCTTTTGCAAAAATTGAAACTTAGGTAAGTGCTCTTTAAACATATGTATAAAAAGAAAATATTTCATTTATTTTAGCCCCTTCATGCTTACTATAACTAGTTATTTCGGTTTTTATTAGCGGCTTTAACTATAACCTCAACTCTATTTATTGGTCTGAGCAAGATATGACATATTTAAATTGAATATTTAAAATGAACAATTCATAAAAAGAAATTCTTTTGTGGGATTACGTGTATTCTATATTTACTTATGTTACCAATTGTCAATTCTTGTTCATTGTCATTGAGATTCATGTCAATTCAGATTAATAGTTATGTACCGATATTACCTATTTTTTTTCTACTTCCAAACAAAAAATATGATTGAAGTTTTTCTATTTGGAATCGTGTTAGGTCTAATTCCTATTACTTTGGCTAGATTATTCGTAACTGCCCATTTACATTATAGGGTGGTGATCAGTTGGATCTTTGATTAATTAACATTTATTTTTGATTGTACTACTCCTTTCATTAATTCACAGGCATAGGAGGTGAACCTACAACATCGGGTTTTGGAGACCCACGTTCTACCGAACTGAACTAAGAGCGCTTTCTTATCAGAATAGATAAGACTATAAACAAAAGGAGTCTTTTCATAACCCCAATACATTTTGTATGCATATACTAGAATAGCATGATAAACATCAAAGATTATGTCCAATTTGAAGTGATCTCAAGTGATCCCTCGTTACTGCTCCTTTGAGCAGTAATAGGTAGGGATGACAAGATTTGAACCCGTGACATTTTGTACCCAAAACAAACGCGCTACCAAGCTGCGCCACATCCCTTCAATTGTTCCACAATATAATTGTAGAGAATTCCTGTCTTGTTTTCCACATGGTTTTTTCCTCCATTGATATATACAAATTTCTGCTCATTTCGTCTTTTTGGTCTCATTTAACATATAATAGTAAAGGGAAAAGACTTCTCTTATAGATTATATAGAAAATACTTATATACAATTATATACAAAATATATATAAATACAGAACCCGTTGTAAAAATAAATTAGTATTTTTCAGAAATTCTCGGTAAGAAAGAAGGGGATGTATTTTTTTTCTATTTTAAGAAAAGGAAAAGCTTATTTCCCGAATCATTGTACATTTCAATTTGAATTAGGAATTCTGTGTCCAACTTTAAGTAGCCCTTAACTACATATGCATTTGATCATATATGTATTATCTATTCCAACAAATAATACAAAAGAAGGAGGTTTTTCTATGCGAGATCTAAAAACATATCTCTCTGTGGCACCAGTACTAAGTACACTATGGTTCGGGGCTTTAGCAGGTCTATTGATAGAGATTAATCGTTTTTTCCCGAATGCGTTGACATTCCCCTTTTTTCATTCTAGTTATTGTCATGGGAAGGAATGAAGAAAATTAGAGATCCGATCAAATATTGGTGATGAATCCCTCTCCCCCTCTTTTTTTTTTCCTTTTTAGAATAAGGGAGGAAAGAGAAAGAATAAAAAAAGTGGATTCAACATTCGGGCTCAAGTTCGAATTAACTGAATATTAATCATAGAGGAATGGGGGTAGAATAGAAAATGAGGGTCTAGGGTAAGAGTATTATACAAGATACTGAAATGATTACTTCAATTTGAAATATACTTTAGAAAAATCGTTGTATTTTACTATGACTTTGCTTTACTATTACTTTATTTTCGTGATTTTAATCTTTGAATTTTAGAATTGGATTTCAAGTTAGTAATTTCTATTTTATCCTTTCTTCATTTTGAATAAAAAATAGAAGAGTTGAGTAAATAAAAAATCCAATGGAGGTTCATGGCCAAGGGGTAAGACATCCGAGTAACGGTGATTTTGGAATGTACTAGTTGTGTCCGAAACAGTATTGATAAGGTATCAAGGGGTATTTCCAGATGTATTAATCAAAAGAAACGGCACAATATGCCTAATCGATTTGATTTGAAAAAATTATGTCCCTATTGTTACAAACATACGATTCATGGGGAGATAAATAAATAGAGTGAACCAAGTACCTCTGTCTTACCCTTTCAAGGAAGGGGAAAAATGACATTATATATATAACATATTTAAATAGAAAATAAACAAATCCTATTTTTGAAAAATCCTATTTTGAGTGGATTTAAAATGAATTAGAATTAAGAAATAGGATTTTAGGGATAAGGAATAAATTAAACAAACAAACCATGGATAAATCCAAGCGACCTTTTCTTAAATTCAAGCGATCTTTTCGTAGGCATTTGCCCCCGATTGAATCGGGGGATCGAATTGATTAAAGAAACATGATTTTAATTAGTCGATTTATTAGTGAACAAGGAAAAATATTATCAAGACGTGTGAATAGATTGACCTTGAAACAACAACAGTTAATTACTCTTGCTATAAAACAAGCTCGTATTTTATCTTTGTTACCTTTTCTCAATAATGAGAAACAATTTGAAAGAACTGAGTCGACCGCTAGAACTACTGGTTTTAAATCCCGAAATAAATAGGCTTACTTTTTCTTCACTTGAATCATAATTACAAGAATCTAGATTTGAGTGAATCTAGATTAGAGTATCATGTGGTAAGAAAAAAATGAATCGAAAAAAAAGAAATCTGTTTTTATTGAATTGAATGTGTTCATTCATTTTGACTACTTTAGTATATTTTCTCATACTAATTTCTACTCTACCTTCCCGAAGTTCATTCTCCGGTTAACTCCATTTAAATTATTCTGGTGGATTCTTTCCAATCTACTTCCTTTATGATTTCATTCGAAATCATATAAAGACAATTCCTATTTGATATAGCTATTTGTGCAAGTATTTTACGGTTAAGAAGCAACTGTCTCTTGTACAAATCGTGTATTAATCTACTATAACTATAGGATACTCCCCTTTCACGAATTACTGTGTTTATCCTAGTGATCCACAAACGACAAAAATCTCTCTTTTTCCTATCCCTATCCCGATGAGCCGAAACTAAAGCTCTTATTTTCTGTTGAGTAATAGTTCTAGTAAGCCTTGAATGAGCCCCTCGAAAGCTTGATTCAAATAAATAAATTTTTGTTCTACATCTCTATGCTATATATCCCCTGTTTAATTCTGGTCATTGAGTAAATGAAACTTTGACAAATAACTAATTGATTTCCTTTCTTTTAGTTATTCTTTTACCGCTTCCTAGTCTATGAATAACAAAACAGATTTTTCCAATGTATAAAATCAAAATTCCAATGGCTTTGGCTACTCTAACCTTCCCGACCATGATTTTTTTTAGGTATTTTACTGCGAAATAAGAAAGAACTAAGAAATTGTATTTTCCTAGGTATCAAATATATAGTAAATAAAAGAAATAAAAAAAGAAATAGTGGCTTCCTTCGTTTCTATGGTTACTTAAACGGTGAGGTCTTCTCTATACACCGGAGCCTTTACTTTATACTTTAATTTAATATTTAATCAACTAATTGATGTTATTGGGAACTTGTATAGTTCACACACTTTGGCTCTACCCATGAATTATCTAGTAATAGGTCTTTCACAATCAGATCTACCTATACAAGACATTATTTAATTATGAAAGTTTGTTGGGTAGCTGACCCTCTTAGTCCGTTCTTGCCAGATTGGGAGCCTACCTAATATTTATGTTTTATGATTTTTAAATAAGATTTCCTCCGCTTAATGGATAACCATTTGTTACCAATGGAGAATTTCTTATCATCTTAAATTCAGGTGATTTGATTTACACCAACGGAAACCATAAACTTCATACACAATAGAGGGATATGGTAAGAGTTTTTTTTAATAATGGATGGAGTTCCTTTTTCCATCCTATCCCATTCACCGGTACTGATCATTGATACTGTAAAAGTAGTTTTCTTGCTTTTTGTGCCAACTCATGATCTAAACGAGTCACACATACACCCTAGTACATGTTCCTTGACACTGAGGGCACCCCCAAAGAGTGGGAGATTTCATGACATTTCTGATTGGCTGTCTTGTATTTCTAATAAGTTGTTTAATTAATAGTTGGCATGTTGAATTGTATACATAATACGATGGGTTGGTTTAGATTGATCCTAACCGAATGATGGTGAATTACTTCTATTTAATAGAATATTCATTTCGAAGATAAAATCTCAAATCACAGATTTGCGCGAAATCCATGTTATTTTCCTTGGACCGCCACAAAATCAACAATTCCATAAGCTTGGGTTTCTGTTGCTGACATAAACATATCTCTTTCCATATCTTCGTGTACAACCCAGAAGCGTTTACTTGTTCTTTCTGCATAAACCCTTGTGAGGGTTTCATGCAGTTTCATCAGTTCTACCGCTTCCAGGACAAATTCGCCTACTTGTGCTATATAAAAATCACTATAAGGTTCATGTATCATTACCCTGATGATATAACAAAATAAAAGATTCGTCTATCTCTCATGAAAAAGCAAAGAGAAAAGAAAGATAAAGAATAGAAAAAAGAGAGAATTGAACAACCGTACATACATCTTTTGTGCATACGGCTCTACAAAAAAATTGACCCTTCTCCTTTCTATTGAAGAAAGAGAAAAATAGAATCTATCAGACTCAAATGGGTAAATAATCAAATTGCCATACTTTCTTTTGGAGGAGTTCAAAAATACTATGATGGCTCCGTTGCTTTATATGTTTATTTTTTCTTTTTTTTTTTGTCTGTGAATCAGCAATCCCAAAGTTTCTTTTTAATCCAATCAAATAAGTAAACAATATTTTTTTTTGTACTCTTTCATAACATAAATATTGTTAAGAACTCTCCAGCATGAAAACAAAAAAGTTTGTGATGCTGAACTGAACTCCCGATAGATAAGAGAAAATTGGAAATACCCCTTATCTCATACTACTCTCTCGATACAAAATCTAATGTTTTGAAAAAAAGAACAATACAAAAATTTCTCATATCGAATTCGAAGTGCCATGCTATTATTACTTAGTATTCATATGGCGAAGGCATAGTCTTCTTTTTTCTCTCAAATAAAAACCTCATTGGCGCCAAGCATAAGGGAATGCTATACATTTGGTAAGTTGTCTTCCTGCCAGGATAAAAGATGCCATTGAAGCAGCTAATCCTATGCATATTGTATGGATATCTGGTCGCACAAATTGCATAGTATCATAAAGGCGATCCCAGGTATTACCCAGCTCCCAGGAGAGTTTACAAACAAATATAGCTCTTTGTTCTCATCCTCCATACTGAGATACATCATATGACCAATAAGGTGATTCGCAAGGTCAGTATTAATCCCTTGGCTTAAAAAAGTAATCTTTCTTGATAAAGTCAGTTGATTAGGGTAAAATTGTATCCCTTAGGAACAGTACATGCTCCTTTTGATGCATACAATTCAAAAAAAATTGTGAATCAATGTATAGATTTCAATCCTCTTTTTTTTTTCTACAAGTGTTCTTTCTTACTTCTATCGAAAGGGCTTTTCTTCGATTTTTCAATAAAGATGAGTTTTTACTCCTTTTTGATATTTTTTATTTTCCATTGTAAAATTCGAAGTTATAAGAAAGGGTCATTAAACTTATCGAACCAACTTCTCATCGATGTATTTTTTCATCGAGACTTAATCCAAACCGCGATGGTATTTTCTTGTTCCTGAATGGGTCTGTTTCTTCTTTTTAGGTTTATGCTCTACTTCGGGTAAAGATCCGCCCGATTTGGATTTGTACATATAGGACAAATGCTCCCATTACCATTTCTTTTTGTATTTTTTTTTTCAATTTATTTTATACAAGTATTTATTAGGGTTGAGATAAGTTTGCTTGACAATTAGGATCTCTTTACAAAGGAAAAATATGAATAGCAATCATAGATATCTTACCAATCCAATTGTGTTTTTTCTAAACGGAGCCTGGATACTTTATTTATTTAGTCCAACCAAGCCAATCATAAATTATTCTAATTGATATTAGTAATATGAATTCCCTCAAACAATGGATCTAATTGCACTTCACGCTCCAAATTTTTGATGATTCAATTTATCTTTCTTGGGCGAAACGGCGGATATCTCGATTAGGGGAGAGAACGGGGAAATACCATATGACCTAATATATTTGACATGTCGTACTATACGTCAACCCAAGATGAAATTGGATCTCTAGGATTTCAGAATAGAACTTTTGGAACACCAATAGGCATTAAATGAAAGAACAAATTAAATACTATATTTCACTTTGAGGTGGAAACGTAACAATTTTTTTATTGTCTTTATAATATTCATATTGGTTTTTATCGTATTTATTTTATCCATAGATTCTCAAAATTCATAAAGAAAGACAGAATGAATAAGCTTACGAATAGGTCTTTCTAATGATAAATAGGTATGGACTCATTCACTCATAGAAAATGGGATCAACTCCCCCATTGTGTATTGGTACTTATCGAGTATAGAATAAATCCGCTTCTCTTTGTTCCTACGAACATAATTGTTCCATTATTACCAACATAATAGAAACCCTTGTTCGGAAATAATTGACTCAACAAGAGTGGTCCATATGATAGTCATATTATAGTCTTTCCCAATGCAATAAAGTTACGTAGTGTTCATTTATCTTTGATATAAGGGGTATTTCCATGGGTTTTCCTTGGTATCGTGTTCATACCGTTGTATTGAATGATCTCGGTCGGTTGTTTTCTGTTCATATAATGCATACAACTCTCGGTGTTGGTTGGGTCGGTTCGATGGCTCTGTATGAATTAGCGGTTTTTTATCCTTCTGATCCTGTTCTTAATCCAATGTGGAGACATGGCATGTTCTTTATACCTTTCATGACTCGTTTAGGAATAACCAATTCATGGGGAGGTTGGAGTATCACAGCGGGGGACTGTAATGAATCCAGGTATTTGGAGTTACAGAGGTGTAGTGGGAGCACATATTGTGTTTTCTGGCTTATGCTTTTTGGTAGCTATCTGGCATTGGGTGTATTGGGATCTAGAAATATTTTGTGATGAACGTACATGAAAACCCTTTTTGGAATTGCCAAAGATCTTTGGAATTCATTTATTTCTCTCAGGGATGGCTTGCTTTGGTTTTGGTGCATTTCATGTGGCTTGTATGGTCCCGAAATATGGGTGTCCAATCCTTATAAACTAACGAGAAAAGTACAACCTATAAATCCAGTGTGGGGCGTGGAAGGTTTTGATCCTTTTGTTCCAGGAGGAATTGCCTCTCATCATATTGCAGCAGGAACATTGGGCATATTAGCGGGCCTATTCCATCTTAGCGTCCGTCCACCACAAAGTCTATACAAAGGATTGCGTATGAGAAATATTGAAACCGTCCTTTCCAGTAGTATCACTGTTGTCTTTTTTGCAGCTTTTGTTGTTGCCAAAACTATGTGGTATGGTTCGGAAACTACCCGATTGAATTATTTCGGCCCAATCGTTATCAATGGGATCAGGGATACTTCCAGCAAGAAATATATCGAAGAGTTAGTGCTGGGCTAGCAGAAAATCAAAGTTTATAAGAAGCCTGGTCTAAAGTTCCTGAAAAATTAGTTTTTTATGTTTACATCGGCAATAATTTGACAGAAGGAGGATTATTTCGAGCAGGTTCAATGGATAACGGGGATGGAATAGCGGTTGGATAGTTAGGACACCCTATCTTTAGAGCTATGGAAGGGCGTGAACTTTTTGTATGTCGTATGCCAATTATTTTTGAAACATTTCTGGTCGTTTTGGTAGACGGCGATGAAATTGTTAGAGTCGATGTTCCTTTTAGAAGGGCAAAATCGAGTATAGTGTTGAACAAGTAGGTGTAACTGTTGAGTTCTACGGCGGTGAAATCAACGACGTCAGTTATAGTGATCCTGCTACTGTGAAAAAATATGCTATATGTGCTCAATTGGGTGAATTTTTTGAATTAGACCGTGCTACTTTGAAATCCGATGGTGTTTTTCGTAGCAGTCCAAGGGGTTGGTTTACTTTTGGGCATGTTTCATTTGCTTTTGGTCTTCTTCTTTGGACACATTTGACATGGTGCTAGAACCTTGTTCAGAGATGTTTTTGTTGGTATTGACCCAGATTTAGATGCTCAAGTAGAATTTGGAGCATTCCAAAAACTTGGAGATCCAACTACAAAAATATAGGCAGCTTGATACAATATTGTTTTGGTATCTTTCTTTCGCTCTTATTTTATTTCTTTTACTTTTATTGACATAGGATACCAGAGATATCTTTATTTGAATCAACTTCATTTTTACTCTTGTTCGTTCTTTATCTGGAAGATGGTAAAAAAAGGAAATAAAAAGAAACAAACATGTATGAAAGCTATAATTGTAAACCACAATCGAATCAATGGAAGCATTGGTTTATACATTCCTCTTAGTCTCCACTCTAGGGATAGTTTTTTTGCGATTTTTTTTCAAGAACTGTCTAAAATTCCAACTGAAAAAAGAACTAAAAGGGTGAAATAATTTTTCATTATCTCAGTTGAAATACTGAGCCTCCCGATATCGGGAGGCTCAGCTCTTAGTTGTTGAGAAGGTTGCCCAAAAGCGGTATATAAGGCGTACCCAGTAAAACTTACAAGTAAACCAGTTATAAAGATGGCGACTAGGGTTGCTGTTTCCATTCTTATCATATTTATATAATTTCAAGACCCCAATGGATCTATGATAAGATCGTTTATTTACAACGAAATGGTATACAAAGTCAATAGATCTCAATGAATATAATAGGATTTATGGCTACACAAACTATTGAGAACAGTTCTACATCGGGTCCAAGACGAACTGCAGTAGGAGATTTATTAAAACCATTGAATTCTGAATATGGTAAAGTAGCTCCTGGGTGGGGAACTACCCCTTTGATGGGTGTCGCAATGGCCTTATTTGCGGTATTTCTATCTATTATTTTGGAGATTTATAATTCTTTTGTTTTATTGGATGGGATTTCAATGAATTAGATCTATAAGGACCGTAAAGTCCGTTCTTTTGAGTCCAAAATGAATCATTTAGACCTCCGATTTATAGTTCGTTCTATTTTCTTTTGGTAGTTCGATCGTGTAATTTCTTTGTTTCTGTATTTCTGAAGTATGACTGTGTGACTTGTTATAATTGATCCTATTTATAGTACAGAGAATGGGTCTGTTATCTTGATAGAGATGGTTCTACTTCGTCAGATATTTATTCGAATATTTGGAACACGAAATAGATTAAGAAATATTTGAACTATGATTCATACTTAATATTCAGACCTCGTGTCCAGGCTCCAAAATATTTTCAAACAAAGAATTTTAATATCTAAATCGAAAGATTATTTTCTTTCAACCCCTATTTATATTTTGACCAAAGGCAAAACCTTTCTTTGAATTTTTAGTCATCTATTTATTCAGGGAATACGTGATGATCCAAGAATTCTTACTCAGGGAAACCTTGATTTGATTTAGGTTAGGTTTATTTGTTGAATCATCGTGGTTCTAGTATGAATCTGAGGTTTTAATTGATTCATAGGGTCTTAACAAGAGAATTCCTATCAATAATAAAGAAAACAAATAATAAAATCCATATTCCACAAATTCTATAAAGAAATAGGGAACAAGAGAATTCAAGAGGCCCATAAGTATCAAAATAAAGATAAAGGCGACTACGCCAACTTGATATTTTGGTATTATCGCCACAAAGAAGAGCTTTCGGATTTTCCTGCGAAGATGGAATCAGAACTTAATAAATTTCAAACTTTCTATTCCATATCTGTTGCAACTAGTATTTGGGTGTTTTTGCTTGAGCTGTACGAGATGAAAGTCTCATATATGGTTCTCAGAGGGGGAGTTCCGCCTATCTCAATATAGTATATGATTGGTTCAAAGAACGTTTCGAGATTCAAGCAATTGCGGATGCTATAACTAGTAAATATGTTCCTCCCCACGTCAATATATTTTATTGTTTAGGGGGAATTACGCTTACTTATTTTGTAGTACAAGTAGCTACTGGGTTTGCTATGACTTTTTACTATCGTACGACCGTTACTAAGGCTTTTGCTTCTGTTCAATACATAATGACTGAAGTTGGTTAATCCGATCTGTTCATCGATGGTTGGCTAGTATGATGGTCCTAATGATGATCCTGCATGTATTTCATGTGTATCTCACTGGCAGATTTTAAAAACTTCGCGAATTGACTTGGGTTATAGGTGTGGTTCTGGTTGTATTAACTGCATCTTTTGGTGTAATTGGTTATTCCTTACCTTGGGACCAAATTGGCTATTGGGCAGTGAAAACAGTAACATGTGTCCCTGACACTATTCCTGTAATAGGATCACCATTGGTCGAATTATTGGGTGGAAGTGCTAGTGTGGGACAATCTACTTTGACTCATTTTTATAGTTTACACACTTTTGTATTACCGCTTCTTACTGCCGTATTTATGTTAATGCACTTTCCAATGATACGTAAACAAGGTATTTCTGGGCCTCTATAGATAGAGAAAATCAAAATATATCCTTACTATTTGTAATCAATCGTTTATCACTTGGTGTAGGAATATATAGTATTTCATTGCTACAAGTATGGATTATTGAAAATAATAAGACATGGATTTGGACATTTCCCTTTAACCATTCATGTCAACTAAACGGGGGGATTGAAGGGAATTTTGTGAAGAGAAAATGGATTATGGGAGTATGTGACTTGAACTACTGATTGGTCTGTGTAGATATATGTCTGCCACATGGGAATTTACAACCAAATGTGTCTCTTTGTTCCAATCGCTGTGTAACCCTATACAGATGATAGGTTGGTTCACTTAAAGAGAATATTTTCTATGATCCGAATCATGTTGTACATGAGCAGGCTCCGTAAGATCCTGTATAAGTGAACTAGATAAAAGGGAATCTTGATTCCCTTTTATCTAGTTCACTTATAAGATTTAATAGTATGTAATGTATTCATTTCCTCTGCATTGACACGATCAATACTCCTATCGGAGTGAAACAAGGGATCTAAAGAAGAAGAGAGGCTAGACTATATTAGTAACAAGCAAACTTTGTATGTGTATCTCCAAGCATTTTGGAGATAAAATACCAATTAGAAGGTCTGAGATGACCTAGAAAGCACTTGATCATATCATGATTTGATTTGTAAGCCTACTTGGGTCTTGAGTATTTACTTGTAAGAACGAAATTCTTTGTTTTGTAATGGATAGTTGCAATTCCATAAAAAAGAATTCAGTCAATTTTTTCTTATATTGAACCATTTCTATATCATACATGTGTATGTATAAATACAGGTACCATATAGATATTTTATATGGATATATGGATTCGTTTGGTTCTTTTTATTCTTGCTCAAGCTGGATGATTAAAAATTATCATGTCCAGTTCCCTTGGGGGATGGATATAAGAATTAACCTATCCCAATAACAAAAAATCTTACTTGAATAATCCTGTATTAAGAGCTAAATTGGCTAAGGGTATGGGTCATAATTATTATGGCGAGCCCGCATGGCCCAATGATCTTTTATATATTTTTCCAGTAGTAATTCTAGGTACTATTGCATGTAATGTAGGCTTAGCCGTTGATTGGTGAACCGATGGATCCATTTGCAACCCCTTGGGAAATCTTACCTGAATCGTATTTCTTTCCTGTATTTTAAATACTTCGTACAGTGCCCAATAAATTATTGGGGGTTCTTTTAATGGTTTCAGTACTTGCGGTATTATTAACAATACCATTTTTAGAGAATGTTAATAAATTCCAAAATCCATTTTGTTGTCTAGTAACGACGACTGTCTTTTTGATTGGTACCGTAGTCGCCCTTTGGTTGGGCATTGGTGCAATATTACCTATTGATAAAGTCCTAAATTTAGCTCTTTTTTTATATTTTTTAATTGATTCAATTGTGAACTAACACAACATGTGTATCTAGGGAATAGTTTCTTCAAAGCGAATTCTCCCTAGATACATCTATTCAATTTAATTATCAATTTCTTTCTAATATATGATTATTAATTGTGTTAAATTGTGCTTTTTCAATCTAGTTTCACTAAGAAAGTCTAATAGATTTAAATCTTATTTTTGCTAAATCAAATACGAAATATTTTTCTAAAATGCCCAATATCTGTTTTATATCTTCGCTACGAAAATGTTCAATTTTCATAAGATCTTCTTGGTTGTTATTCAAAAGGTCCAATAATGTATGTATATTGGAAATTTTGAGGCAATTATAGATCCTAGAAGACAATTTTGATTGGTCAATAAAAATTGATTTCAATGCTATTTTTTTGTTGTTTTTTATGAGTTTAGCCAATTTATCATAAAACGGTAAAAGGGGATAAAGGAACCGTGTGTTGATTGTCCTGTAATTATAAGTTGTCTTCCTCCATTTGTAAAAAGGGAATAAATAAATCAATTAAATTTTGGGATGCGTCATGAAGTGCTTCTTTCGGAGTTAAACTTTCGTTTGTCCATATTTCGATAAAAAGTATCTCTTGTTTTTCATTCCCATAAGAATGAATACTATGATTCGCGTTTCGAACAAGCATGAATACAACATCTATAGGATAACTTCCATCTTGAAAGTTATGTGGCATTTTTATAAGATATCCACGATTTCTCTCTGTTTGTAGTCCAATACAAAAATCAATTGGTTCCGTTAAACTAGCTATATGTTGTGTATTATCAATGATTTCCACATAAGGTGGCAAGATGATATCTTGAGCAGTTACATATCCAGGACCCTTGACACAAATAGATGCGTCAGAAGTTTCATATAAATTACTTCTCAATACAATCTCTTTCAAATTCATTAAAATTTCATGTGCCGATTCTTGATTGCCTATTATGGTAGAATATTCATGTGGTACTTTCTCAGATTTTACACGTGTGATACATGTTCCTTCTATTTCCCCAAGTAAAGCTCTTCGCATCACAATGCCTATTGTGTCGGCTTGGCCTTTCATAAGTGGAGACAGAATAAAGCATCCATAATAAAGACATTTACTGTCTGTTCTTGATTCAACACACTTCCACTGTAGTGTCTGAGTAGATACTATTACTTTCTCTCGAACCATAGTACTATTATTTGATTAGATCATCAAATCTTTTATTTCTCTTGAGATTTCTTCAATGTTCAGTTCTACACATGTCTTTTTTTTGGAGGTCTACATCCATTATGTGGCATCAGAGTTACATCCCGTACGAAAGTTAATAGTATACCACTGCGATGAATAGCTCGTAATGCTGCATCTCTTCTGAGACCGAGAGCTTTATCATGACTTCTGCTCGTTGCATACCTTGATCCACTACTATACAGATAGCGTTGACTGCTGCGGTTTGAGCAGCGAACGGTGTTCCTCTTCTCGTACCTTTGAATCCAAAAGTACTACCTGAGGACCAAGAAACTACTCGACCCCGAACATCTGTAACAGTGACAATGGTATTATTGAAACTTGCTTGAACATGAATAACTCCCTTTGGTATTCTCTAATACGTCCATTCCGACGTGAACTAATTTTTGGTATAACTTTTGCCATATTTTATCATCTCGTAAATATGAGTTAGAGATATATGGATATATCCATTTCATTTCAAAACAAATTCTTTATTTGTACATCGGCTCTTCTGGCAAGTTTGATTAGCCCTGCCTTTGTTTATGTCTCGGGTTGGAACAAATTACTATAATGCGCCCCCTCCTACGGATTAGTCGACATTTTTCACAAATTTTACGAACGAAAGCTCTTCTTTTCATACTTATAATTCCTTACCTTAATTCTGAATCTATTTCTTGGAAGAAAATAAGTTTCTTGAAATTTTTCATCTCGAATTGTATTCCCACGAAAGGAATGGTGAAGTTGAAAACCTAATCCTTTAAATCTTTGTTGTGGAGTCGATAAATTATATGCCCTTTGGTTGAATCATAAGGACTTACTTCAATTTTGACTCTATCTCCTAGCAATATCTGTATAAAACAAATTTCCTTTGAGGTATCAACTAATGCGAAAGATATTAGAAAACTCTCCCTTCCCTTTTTTTCTTTTTTCACAAATAGGAAGTTTCAAATCCAATTTGCATATTATAAAGGATTACCAGATATAACACAAAATTTCTCCACCTATTCCTATTCCTTCTAGTCGAGCCTCTTGGTCTGTCATTATACCTCGAGAAGTAGAAAGAATTACAATCCTCATTCCTCCTAAAATTCGCAGAATTCGTTGATAATTAGAATAGATTCGTATACGAGGTAGATTGATTCATTTTAAATTTAAAATATTTTTATAGGGTCTTTTCCTATTCCTTCTACGTTGCAGGGTTAAAACCAAAAAGTATTTGTTGTTTTCTCGATGTTTTCTCACGTTTTTGATAAAACCCTCCCGTAAAAGTATTGAACAATAGTTTCAGTAATATTAGTAGATGCTATTCGAACCACCTTTTTCGATCCATATCAGCATTTCATATAGAAGTTATTATCTCAGCAATAGTGTCCCTGCCCATGATGAACTAAAATTATTGGGGTCTCCAAATTTGATATAATCAACTTGTTTTTTACTTATTTATTTTTGAATATGATATGAATTATTAAAGATATATGCGTGAGACACAATCTACTAATTAATCTATTTCTTTCAAATACCCCACTCGAAAAAGATCATAATTTCATTTTATAATACCTCGGGTGTTAATGAAATTGATTTAGTAAAATTTAATTCTCTCAATTCCCGGGAGATTGCACCAAAAAATCGAGTTCCTTTTGGATTTCCTTCTTGATCAATAATAACTGTAGCATTGTCATCATATCGTATTATGATCCCGTTGTCACGTTTGAGTTCTTTACAAGTACACACAATTAAAACTCTGACTACTTCTGATCTTTCTAGGGGCATATTTGGTACTGCTTCATTGATCACAACAACAATAACGTCACTAATATGAGCATATCGACGATTGCTAGCTCCTATGATTCGAATACACATCAATTCCCGATCCCCGCTATTATCCGCTACATTTCAATGGGTCTGAGGTTGAATCATTTTTAACCCGTTCTTTGAATGTAAAGGGCGAAGAAGAAAAAAGAAATATTTTTGTCCAAAAAAAAGAAACATGCAGTTTTCTTTCATATCTAAGAGACCTTTCTACATTTTTTTCTATTACATTACAAAATAATGAATAGAGTTCGTATAGGCATTTTGGATGTTGCAAGTGAAATAGCCTTTCTGGCTATATTTTCTGTTACTCCACCCATTTCATAAAGTATTCGCCTCGGTTTAACAACAACTTCCCAATATTCAGGGGATCGTTTTCCTGAACCCATACATGTTTCTGCCGGTCTTAGTGTAACTGGTTTGTCTGGAAATATACGTACCAATATTTTTCCTCTACGACGTGCATTTCGTGTCATTGCCTGTCGGGCTGCTTCTATTTGTCGAGATATAATCCAAGCAGGTTCAAGTGCCTGAAGAGCATATTTACCGAAAGAAATACAATTACCTCGATAAGATATTCACTTCATTCTTCCTCTATGTTGCTTATGGAATCTGGTTCTTTTGGGGTTATAGTTGATTGTTGGTTTTGAATTCCATCTCTACTACAGAACCGGACTCTCAGCTAGCTCCTCGCAAATAAAAGGATTCAAAAAGATTCAATTTGAATTAAGCTAGAATAGTCAATCTATATATGTATTTACTGAGTAATACCTTGAATGTGGGCTTCTTTGAGATTTCATTAAATCTATTAGTAATTTATGTATCTTGTTTGAATAGATAACTAAACTTTGCAGTTTTCTAAAGAGAAATAAAAAAAATTGTATTATTCCAAATCCTTATTTTGTCCTTTATTGTATTGTCCCAAATTTTCCAATAAAAAAAAAATCGCAGGCGAATATCTACTCTTTCAATCCCTATTTCATTTGTAGGGTTAACTCGTGACTTCTCAGATCTTAGAATACATGAATTAATCTCTGGTTCATTCCGCTATCCCGACTAGTGAATCATTAAGATTCCTTTTTCAATAGAATATTTTACATTCACATGTTTTGTCATTCCCAACACTTTTTACTTAATAATGGTTAGGTCCGAATTCTACTATGGACCTCAAAATCAAATTGGTTCTTGAGTCAATCTTCTCAGTCTTTATCGGCTCAAAGCTCTTATTTTTTGTTCTATTTCTATTTCTATTTCTATAAGAAGATTCTTTTTAGTATGGTATGAATGCGTATTGATGCTTTATTACACTGCCTTTTATGAGATTACTCATAGACCTTACATATTGGAATTTTATATCATTGGTATTCTTTTTCTCTCTTTTTCTCATCCTTCCGTTTATCCACATCTTTTTTTTTTGTCTATTTTGCTTTACAACTTAGAATCAGATTTTTTTGTTTATGCAAAAGATTTCAGTTGCTACAAAGATATGACCTATATATCATATCTTGACTGGTTCTTTAGATCCAGATAATGCGAAGTGATGGGTTGGTTATTAGTTCTATAGTTTTTAGTTCATACTATGTGGGCTGGGCTTTTTTAATCCTAACCCTAACAAAACCAACGAGTCACACAGTAAGCATAGCAATTATATCAAATGGTCAATCGAATTTTTATTCAACCTTATAGAATTAAGAATTAGAAATGTTCCCTTTGATTACAAAAAGAGTGAATTGGTCTTTTTTTGTTCAATCATTGGATAGAAGGGAAAAACAAGTAGTAAAATTATTCCTCATCTACAAATATCCAAATTTTGATGCCCAATATTCCATAGATGGTTCGAACTGTATAAGATCAATAATCAATTTTAGCTCGAATCATTTGTTGGGGAACCCTGTCTTCTCTGATCCATTTGACACGTGCAATTTCTTTTTCGTCGATACGCCCAATAATTTGTATTTGAATTCCTTTTGTATCCACTTATTCTGTTAATTCAATAGCCTTTTTCATTGCTTTTCAAAATGAAACTCTATTCTTTAATTGTCTAGCTATAAATTCTGCAAGAATATTAGGGTTTCCGTAAGGTTTTGCAATTCTTGTGACATCAATGTTCAGTTTTTGGTTTACTTGTTAAATTCTTTTTGTAAGGTCATTTTTAATTCTTCGATTCCGCGCGGTCGACTTCCTATTAATAATTTTGGGAATCCCATAAAGATTATGACCTGGATCAGATTGATTCTTTTTTGAATCTCTATACGTGCAATTCCCTCGATGCCAGAGGACGTTGTCATATTCTTTTGTACATAAATCTTGATACAATCACTTATTTTTTTATCTTCTTGTAAACCCTCCGAATAATTTTTGGGTTGTGAAAACCAAAGGGAATGATGACCTTGGGTTGTACCCAGTCTGAAACCAAGTGGATTTATTTTTTGTCCCATAATCCCCCGCTATTATACATATCACGATATGTCATAGCTGTAGATTTTTTTCCATCTTATTTCTTTTAACGAAGACATCTCGCCATAATCATCATCCAAAGATATATCTTTCATTACAATAGTTATATGACATGTCGATCTTTTTATAGGAAAAATACGTCCTCGAGCTCGAGGTTTCAATTTATTCATAGTAGTACCTTCATTGACTTTGGCTTTACTAATGACTAAATTGGTTTAGCTAGAACCCATACTGTAACTAGCATTTGCTGCTGCAGAATAAACCAATTTCAAAATGGGATAACATGCTTGATAGGGCATCAGTTCTAGTATCATAAGCGTTTCCTCATAGGAACGTCGGCGAATTTGATCAATTACTCTTCGTGCTTTGTTAGCAGACCTATTATATATGTTCACCTAAAGCATATACTTCTGTTTTTTTCTTCTTTAGCATAAGGTTTGTCTCCTACTACTGAATCATAAGCATCTAGATTTTTTTTATAAATATTAATGACAAGATCTATTATCGCTTTATGCATGTCCTCTAAAATTTAATGTAGGTGCAAAGTCTCCCAATTTGTTGCCTACCATACTATTCGTTGTATAAATAGGCAAATGCTCTTTTCCATTATGGATAGTAATAGTATGAACAATCATTGTGGGTATAATGGTAGATTCCCGGGACCAAGTTACTATTATTTCTTTTTCTGCTTTTGTGTTAGGCATATCAATTTTTTTAATAAATGATTGGCTACAAAGGGATTTTTTTAGTGAACGTGTCACAAGCTTACTCCTATTTTTTTTTTTGTAAAGTTTTTGTAAAAACGAAGAATTAAATGCTATTTTCTCTCCTATTTACAACGGCGATGAAGAATCAAATTATCACTATATTTATTCCTTTTTCTACTTCTTCTTCCAAGTGTAGGATAACCCCAAGGGGTTGTGGGTTTTTTTCTACCAATTGGGGCTCTCCTTCACCACCCCCATGGGGATGGTCTATAGGGTTCATAACTACTCCTCTTACTACATAACACTTACCTAGCCAACGCTTAGATCCGGCTCTACCCAAACTTTTCTGGTTCACCCCAACATTCCCCACTTGTCCGACTGTTGCTGAGCAGTTTTTTGATATCAAACCGACCTCCCTAGAAGGTAATTTTAATGTGGACGATTTCTTTTCTTATGCAATCAGTTTCACTACAACACCCACTGCTCAAGCTAATTGTCCACCCTTTCCAAGTGTGATTTCTATGTTATGTATGGCCGTGCCTAAGGGCATATCAGTTGAAGTAGATTCTTCTTTTGATCAATCAAAACCCCTTCCCAAACTGTACAAGTTTCTTCCAAAGCATATGACTTTCTGGATGTAGATGATGATATCTATACATATGGATCTTGTACATATCGTAGAATGAAGTACCACATGGGTGGATATATATATGAATCCAAATCTGCCAAATCACTCATGGTATGATCTTCTACATCCTGGGTCTTCCCGTACTGTCATCTGGCTTATGTTCTTCATGTAGCATTTAGACCGAATGACTCTATGAAATTACGTCGATACTTCCACATATTATGGGTAACGTAAGAGACATCTCTATTTCCCCCTCGGGGAATCTTTAGAATTCCCACTACTTAACTTTCAATTTGCCTCTGACCATCAAATGAAATGTGAATAACCCGTCCTCCTCTTTTTGAAAGAAAGGGTGCTTCGGTTCTGTCGGTGCTTGAAACAATTTTGTCTTCTCCATATTACTATATCTCTAGACTCAATAATTTTATATGAAGAACTACTGAACTCAATCACTTGCTACCGTTACTCTTCAGTTTTCTGTTGAGGTCTATCCTGCAGAGGTACTCAAATTGGATCAGTGATCGATTTCTAGGTTTTGTCGTAAACCTAATTGGTTATTTCCAATTATGTAAATCAATAGTTCAAACCACACTCAAAGGTAGGGTATTTCCCATTTTTATAGGAACTAATGTATGAGACAAATGTATGCATTTCGATTAGGGTCGTATTCTATGGTTATGATTCTACCATATATATCTTTTTTGTTCCATTGAAAATTGATTTTACGGTATAGACGCTTATGACCTCCCCCTCTATGCCTTGCGTTAATGATTCCTCTGGCATTACGACCTTTACCACAATGACGCTATCCATAGATCAAATTATTTCGTGGATTGGATTTCACTTGACTGTTTACAGTTCCATTACGTGTGCTCAGGGTAGAAGTTTTGTATAAATGTATTGCCATGCTATTAAGTATTTTTATTTAAGTTCTTTTCTTTCTAAGAGGTGGAATAGAATAACCCGGTTGAAGCGTAATGATCATACGTCTGTAATGTATTGTATGTCCCATAATAGGTCCCATTCTTCTATTCTTACCCAGAAGTCGATGACTATTCATAACTATTACTTTGACACCAAAGAAGAGTTCGACCCAATGCTTTATTTCTGTCCTAGTTGATCCTGATTCGACATTAGAAGTATATTGATTTTTCCCCAATAACCAAATACTTTTGTTTGTAAATACTGCACATTTGATTCCATCCATAAATCTATTTTCTTCCCTATGAGTTATAGTCTCAATAAGAATGCTAGTTCTTACTGTTCATTTATTATGATATGAATATACCACATCAATTCGTTATGTATAGATGATGAGATTCCATTGATACAGAGCCAATTCCAATAGACTTATTGGAGGGTCCCATTGGCGTGCATCCAGTAGGAATTGAACCTACGAATTCGCCAATTATGAGTTGGGTGCTTTAACCATTCAACCATGGATGCTTAGCGGGGATCCTCGTACACAGTGAATAACTAAATTTCAATTGAAATGAAATCTTTAGGATAAATCAATGCAATTTAGGAGGAATCGAATAGGAGGACATCAATTCAAATCCTGGATTTTTGAATTGAGAGAGATCAAGAATTCTTACCATTTCTTAAATTCATGGACCCAATTCAATTCAGTGGGATCCTTCATTCACATTTTTTCCACCAAGAACATTTTCTAAAACTGTTTGACCCCCGAATTTGGAGTATCCTACTTTTACGCAATTCACAGGATTTAACAATCAATCAATATTTCATGATCAAGGGTGTAATACTCTTTGTAGTAGCGGCCCTTATATATCGTATTAACAATTGAAATATGGTCGAAAGAAAAAATCTCTATTTGATAGGGATTATTCCTATACCTATGAATTCCATTGGACCCAGAAATGATACATTGGAAGAATCTGTTGGGTCTTCCAATATCAATAGGTTGATTGTTTCCCTCCTGTATCTTCCCAAAGGAAAAAAGATCTCTGAGAGTTGTTTCCTGAATCCGAAAGAGAGTACTTGGGTTCTCCCAATAACTAAAAAGTGTAGCATACCTGAATCTAATTAGGGTTTGCGTTGGTGGAGGAACTGGATCGGAAAAAAGAAGGATTCTAGTTGTAAGATATCTAATGAAATCGTCGCTGGAATTGAGATCTTATTCAAAGATAAAGATCTCAACTATCTGGAGTTTCTTTTTGTATATTTTATAGATGATCCGATCCGCAAGGACCATGATTGAGAATTATTTGATCGTCTTTCTCTGAGGAAGAGTCAAAAAATAATCAACTTGAATTCGGGACTGCTATTCAAAATCTTAGCGAAATACTGGATTTCTTATCTCTTGTCTGCTTTTCATGAAAAAATACCAATTGAAGTGGATGGTTTCTTCAAAAAACAAGAGGTGGGGTCAACTATTAAATCAAATGATATTGAGCATGTTTCCCATCTCTTCTCGAGAAACAAGTGGGCTATTTCTTTGCAAAACTGTGCTCAATTTCATATGTGGCAATTCCACCAAAATCTCTTCGTTAGTTAGGGGAACAATCCTCTCGAATCGGATTTTTTGAGGAACGTATCGAGAGAGAATTGGATTTGGTTAGACAATGTGAGGTTGGCAAACAAGGATCGGTTTTTTAGCAAGGTACAAGATGTATCGTCAAATATTTAATATGATTCCACAAGATCTAGTTTCGTTCAAGTAATAGATTCTAGGCAACTAAAAGGATCTTCTAATCAATCCAGACATAATTTGGATTCCATTAGTAATGAGGATTCAGAATATCACACATTGATTAATCAAAGAGAGATTCAACAACGAAAAAGAAAGATCTATTCTTTGGGATCCTTCCTTTCTTCAAACGGAATGAAAAGAGATAGAATCAGGCCGATTTCCAAATGCCTTTCTGGATATTCCTCAATGTCCCAGCTATTCATGGAACGTGAGAAGCAGATGATTAATCATCTGTTTCCAGAAAAAATCAAAGAATTTCTTGGGAATCCTACAAGATCCATTCGTTATTTTTTCTCTGATAGATGGTCGAACTTCATCTGGGTTCGAATCCTACTGAGGGGTCCACTAGAGATCAATTTTTTTTGAAGAAACAATAAGATCTTTCTTTTGTCCCTTGCAGGTGATCGAAAAAGAAAGAAATGGTTAATATATTCAAGATAATTACGTATTTACAAAATACCATCTCAATTCATCCTATTTCATAAGATCCGGGATGTGATATGGTTTCGAAGGATGAACCGGATATGGACAGTTCCAATAAGATTTCATTCTTGAACAAAAATCCATTTTTTGATTTATTTCATCTATTTTATGACCGGAACAGGGGAGGATACACGTTACACTATGATTTTGCATCAGAAGAGAGATTTCAAGAAATGGCAGATCTATTCACTCTATCAGCAACCGAGCTGGATCTGGTGTATCATAAGGGATTTGCCTTTTCTATTGATTCCTGCGGATTGGATAAAAAACAATTCTTGAATGAGGCCAGGGATGAATCGAAAAAGAAATCTTTATTGGTTCTACCTCCTATTTTTTATGAAGAGAATGAATCTTTTTCTCGAAGGATCAGAAAAAAATGGGTCTGGATCTCCTGTGGGAATGATTTGGAAGATCCAAAACAAAAAATAGTGATATTTGCTAGCAACAACATAATGGAGGCAGTCACTCAGTATAGATTGATCCGAAATCTATTTCAAATCCAATATAGTACCTATGGGTACATAAGAAATGTATTGAATCGATTCTTTTTATTGAATAGATCCGACCGCAAATTCGAATATGGAATTCAAAGGAATAAAATAGGAAAGGATACACTGAATCATAGAACTATAATGAGATATACGATCAACCAATATTTATCGAATTTGAAAGAGAGTCAGAAGAAATGGTTCGAGCCTCTTATTTTGATTTCTTGAACCGAGAGATCCATGAATCGGGATCCTGATGCATATAGATACAAATGGTCCAATGGGAGCAAGAGTTTCCAGAAACATTTGGAATAGTCCGTTTTGGAGGAGAAGAGCCGTTTTCAAGTAGTTTTCGATCGATTACATATTAATCAATATTCGATTGATTGGTCTGAGGTTATCGACAATTTTTTTTTGTCTAAGTCACTTCGTTTCTTTTTGTCCAAGTCACTTCTTTTTTTTGTCCAAGTTGCTTTTATTTTTGTCTAACTCACTTCCTTTTTTATATGTGAGTTTTGGAAAAATCCCCATTCATAGGTACGAGATCTACCTCTATGAAGAATTGAAAGGTCCGAATGATCAACTCTGCAATCAGTTTTTAGAATCAATAAGTCTCCAAATTGTTCATTTGAAAAAATTGAAACCCTTCTTATTGGACGATCATGATACTTCCCAAAAATTGGAATTCTTGATCAATGGAGGAACAATATCACCATTTTTGTTCAATAAGATACCAAAGTGAATGATTGACTCATTCCATACTAGAAATAATTGCAGGAAGTCCTTTGATAACCCGGATTCCTATTTCTCAATGATATTCCATGATCAAGACAATTGGCTAAATTCCGTGAAAACATTTCATAGAAGTTCATTGATATCTTCTTTTTATAAAGCAAATCTACTTCGATTCTTGAATAATCCACATCACTTCTGCTTCTATTGGAACACAAGATTCCCCTTTTTCATTCGCAACAAAATATTTTCTTTGTGCGTCGGTAAAAAAACATGCTTTTTGGGGGAGAGATACTATTTCACCAATTGAGTCACATGTATTTAACATATTCATACCAAACGATTTTCCACAAAGTGGTGACGAAACGTATAACTTGTACAAATCTTTCCATTTTCCAACTCGATCCGATCCATTTGTTCGTAGAGCTATTTACTCGATCGCAGAATGTTTGGAACACCTCTAAAGAGGGGAAAATAGTCAATTTTGAAAGAACTTATTGTCAACCTCTTTCAGATATGAATCTATCTGATTCAGAAGGGAAGAACTTGCATTAGTATCTCAATTTGAATTCAAACATGGGTTTGATTCACACTCCATGTTCTGAGAAAGATTTATCATCCGAAAAGAGGAAAAAATGGAGTCTTTGTCTAATGATATGCGTTGAGAAAGGGCAGACGTATAGAACCTTTGGCATATATGACATGGTTCCTTACTTCGACAGGGTACAAATATAAAATTTGGTTCTTATTAGTCATAGCTATAAACATTATTGAATATAAACATACTAAATCTAAAGGGGGTAACGCAAGCGTCAATTATCTATGAGGGGTTTTGTATTAATTAACAACTACAAACAACGAAAATTTACGAAAACTAGATAGAGAGACGGGATTCTTGGGATGTGATAGGAATACGGGATAAACTAAACTGTCGGGTACATGCTTTTGATAGTAAATTGTTGAGTATTTGTGACTAGGCAAGACTATAGTGTGGGTAAATTCTCTCTCGAACAACTTACCCCGAATCGACTAGATTTCTCTCGAACACCAAGTTGCCGCTTTAAGCACAGCCTCCGCCTTAGCCCATTCACTCTCTCGAGCTAAATGTGTGGGAGAAGGACTAGGATTCACTCTCTCGAGCTGAACCCATGTCGACCCAATACCACCGCTATCAATATAGTAGTCTTAGTTTTACGACCTCTCTCTCGATCAAGCCGAAAACACGAAGATGAAATCGTATTTGCAACTACAATTCCATTAAGTTTATACACAACTACTAAATGAATGAAATCACATTTAAACAACAAATAAACCATCAACAAGTAAGACCTAACAGATAATCTAACCCATATTCACAAAATCACACCCCAAGAATTGGGGTTTTAGCTAGACATGTAAAAGAGGTAAAAAGCAATACCAATATCAGTTTCCATCAACTGGGTATGAAGATTTAAGTCTTAAAACACATCAAGAGTGAAGAATCTTCAAGACCCAAGTCCAATTTCTTGGAGTTAAAACACTTTGAATCTTCAAGGTCTTAGAACAAAGTCTCCAAAACCCTCTAAAACTTAGACTCTCTAAAAAACTGTAAAAGGTTCTAATAATAATAATAGTGATATATGATAAGCTGAAATTTAAACATGTATTTATAGTGTTTGAAAATGTGCTACGAAAGACCCTT
>JAJOOR010000933.1:0-25000 GCA_036250505.1 Solanum acaule | reverse complement strand
GATGCACTATCTCCCTTCAACCCTTTGAGTGAAATGTGGCAAAAGAAAAGGAAGGAAAATCCATCGACCGACCCCATCATCTCCACCCCGTAGGATCTACGAGATCACCCCAAGGACGCCTTCGGCATCCAGGGGTCACAGACGGACCAAAGAACCTTGTTCAATAAGTGGAACGCATTAGCTGTCCGCTCTCAGGTTGGGCAGTCAGGGTCGAAGAAGGGTAATGACTCATTCTTAAAACCAGTGTTTTTTAGACCAAAGAGTCGAGGGGAAGGGGGGTGGGAAAGCCCTCCATTCTTAGTTGTCCTGTAGTTGGATCCTCCGAAACCAATAGAATCCGTAGTTAGAATGGGATTCCAACTCAACACCTTTTGAGTAAGATTTTGAGAAGAGTTGCTCTTAGGAGAGCACAGTACGATGAAAGTTGTAAGGTGTGTTCGGGGAGGGGGGGAGGAGTTATTGTCTATCGTTGGCCTCTATGGTAGAATCAGTCGGGGGACCTGAGAGGTGGTGGTTTACCCTGCGGTGTATGTCAGCGGTTCGAGTCTGCTTATCTCTAACTCATGAACTTAGTCGATATAAAGCTTTATGATAGCACCCAATTTTTCTGATTCGACGATTCAATCTATGATTTATCATTCATGGACGTTGATAAGATCCATAGATTTGGCAGCACCTTAGGATGGCATAGCCTTAAAAGTGAAGGGCGAGGTTCAAATGAGGAAAGGCATATGGTGGATACCTAGGCACCCAAAGATAAGGAAGAGCATAGTAATTGATGAAATGCTTCGGGGAGTTGAAAATAAGCATAGATCCAGAGATTCCCAAATAGGGCAATCTATCGAATTGCTGCTGAATCCATGGGTAGGAAAGAGACAACCTGGCGAACTAAAACATCTTAATAGCCAAAGGAAAAGAAAGCAACAATGATTCCCGTAGTAGCGGCGAGGGAAATGGGAGCAGCCTAAACCATGAAAATGGGGTTGTGGGAGAGCACTACAAGCATCATGCTGCTAGGCGAAGCAGCCTGAATGCTGCACTAGATGGCGAAAGTCCAGTAGCTGAAAGCATCACTACTTTACGCTCTGACCCGAGTAGCATGGGGCATGTGGAATCCCGTGTGAATCAGCAAGGACCACCTTGCAAGGCTAAATACTCTTGAGTGACCGATAGCAAAGTAGTACCGTGAGGGAAGGGTGAAAAGAACCCCCACCGGGGAGTGAAATAGAACATGAAACCGTAAGCTCCCAAGTAGTAGGAGTAGCCAGGGCTCTGACCGTATGCCTGTTGAAGAATGAGCCGACGACTCATAGGCAGTGGCTTAGTTAAGGGAACCCACCGGAGCCGTAGCTAAAGTGAGTCTTCATAGGGAAATTGTCACTGCTTATGGACCCGAACCTAGGTGATCTATCCATGACCAGGATGAAGCTTGGGTGAAACTAAGTGGAGGTCCAAACCGACTGATGTTGAAGAATAAACAGATGAGTTGTGGTTAGGGGTGAAATGCCACTCGAACAAAGAGCTAGTTGGTTCTCCCCGCAATACCTTGAGGTGCAACAGTTGACTGGACATCTAGGGGTAAAGCACTGTTTCGGTGTGGGCCGCGAGAGAGGTACCAAATCGAGGCAAACTCTGAATACTAGATATGACCTCAAAATAACAGGGGTCAAGGTCGGCTAGTGAGATGATGGGGGATAAGCTTCATCGTCGAGAGGGAAACAACCTAGATCACAAGCTAAGGCCCCTAAATGACCGCTCAGTGATAAAAGAGGTAGGGGTGTAGAGACATCCAGGAGGTTTGCCTAGAAGTTGCCACCCTTGAAAGAGTGAGTAATAGCTTACTGATTGAGCGCTCTTGTGCCGAAGATGAATGGGGCTAAGCAGTCTGTCAAAGTTGTGGGATGTAAAAATACATCGGTAGGGGAGCATTCCATCCTACAGAGAAACCTCCGCATGAGCAATGGTGGACGAAGCGGAAGCAAGAATGTCAGCTTGAGTAACGCAAACATTGGTGAGAATCCAATGCCTCGAAAACCTAAGGGTTCCTCCGCAAGGTTCATCCACGGAAGTTGAGTCAGGGCCTAAGATCAGGCCAAAAGGCATAGTCGATGGACAACATGTGAATATTCCTGTACTACCCCTTGATAGTCCCGAGGCATGGAGGAGGCTAGTGTTGCAGCCAAATAGCACACGCAAGTGCACATGGTCGTTCAAGTATTAATTAACTTCTCTAACTTTTAGCTAAACACAAGTGTATTCAAGATTTCAAAAGTGAAATAGTTTCTACTTCTAAGATTATAACAAAATGTAACAAAATCGATTCAATTTCAAGGGTTTAAAAACAGTGATTGGGTAAAGTCCAGGGCTACAACGTTTATTAGGAATCGTGCAATCAATATCATTTATATGGGTAATTATCAACTATCGAATCAATGAATCGCATGGTTAAATGTATGATCATGGTCTCCCGACCTATAATCACCTACGATAAATAACACCCTAACTACATCGTTGAGCGAGGATAGGATGGATTAAGAATCAAGCATTACGATTTCTTCCTGTATGGTGACCCAAGCAAGGTTTCTAGGTATATCCCTATCCTAGATACAAATTAACCCTAGTTATTTAGAATTAATCATGCTCATTATGTCCCACGTTCTATCCTCTTATTCCTCTCCCGAGTTCAATTTGGACAATGTATTTATTTCAATGTTGATTAGTCATGAAATACAGAAAACAAGAACATAAGAAAGATTCATATGATAATTGACATTAACCTAATGAATACTTAATAGATTACAATCATCCTGTAACCACATCCCTAGAACTAGGGTGTTTAGCTACTCATAATCCAAGAATCGATCAAACAATGTTCAAATAACATACAAAGATCGAAAGGAAAAGAGTTTAGAAAAGGACCCTAAAATTGGTGAAAACGTTCTCCCAAGTCGTCGTTCTTCAAAACCCAGAAAAAGAATAATTAATAAAATAAAATAATGACCTATTTATACTAAAAGTCAAAACGGCCAAAACTGGGCACAAAGGGCGCGACGCAGAGGTAATCTATGATTTTGTTCTGAGATAATTTTCTGTTCTCTGCGACGCGGGAGCTATACTGACCACTCTGCCTAAATCTTGATTTCGCGAATTAAATCAGGACACCCTCTCTGCGACGCGGAGAGGGCACATAACACTCTGCCTCAATCTTAGATTTGCAAATTAAATTATCATTCCTTTCCGTGATGCGGAGAGGATACATATATGCCTTAAGTGACATTCCTCCATCTTCTTCCTTGCCCTCTTTTGCCTCAGATCTTATGTATTCCTCCATTGTCCATTTTCGAGCTCGTTTCTCCAATTAAGCTTACCTACACAACTAATCATGTTGGTTAGCTCATAGACAACCAAAAGACTCAATAAAACTATAAACGAACACATATTGAATTCAAACTAAGCTTAAATGCGGGCATAATTAGCTTTGTAGGCATATAAATATGCCTAAGATCATTACCTCACACTTAGAGCTTTGTTCGTCCTCGAACAACTTATGAACTGCTCCTAGACCTAGACTCAACTACTATGGTATTTGTGCATCCGCTACTATCTTCCAAAGATTTGTACTCAGTTAACACAAACATGTTTTTATTCAGAGTATGCATGACTTCTGTAATTGACTTGACAACTTTTAGCAACCAACACATTCAACAACATACGCACCATTACATATCACCTATCCTTCATACAACAAGTGCCCCTCACTCCAAAGAATAGTCCACACACTCAACTCAACAACTTGAATATTCTTTAAGGACTATGCAAAAAAGGTACACTCTCACTCAACAACAACATCAAACATGTATGTACTGAGAACCATAAACTTTCCCATTATGTACATCTCTACTAATAAAGTGTGTTATGCTCAAAATCAAACATGACTTGTTCTGGTTGTAATGTAGGCTTAAGGTAAGGGAGGATTCGTTTAGATAAAATTAGTGACTTATCCTCCCTAATGAACTGTTTTCAACTTTCCTCTTATATTCACAACTTTTTCTTTTCGTTGCCTCCCTCCTTTTTCATAGGTTTCCACTAGTGTTACCAACCTTGCCTCTATTTCTTATTTGCCCTTTTTTTTACACTCAATAATAGCCACCCTTGCCTTAGAGATTTCTCTCGAGTTATGGTGCACAATGCCCTTGTAAGGGCCAGGGCTATCATGAAGGTAAGCACTAAGTTAGCCACCTTCAACTTAGGTTTTTAACCTTAGTCATAGTGCACAATGTCCCAAGGACCAGGGGCAATCTCAAATTTATTCTCATGGGGGTATACAATTACCTCCTCTTTTCACTCTTCCCCCACCAACTACACAATTCCACCCTATTTACTCTTTCCCCTATTTTCACTTTTCCTCCTAATACAGTGCATTAAGGATTTGGGATCAAAGCTAACGGTATCAATAAAAGGGATTCAACTTTATTATGTGGGTTAGAACAAAATCAAGGCTAAAAAGGCTCAATTGGGCTATATTAGAGATATTCTTTCTGAACAGGCTACAATTCAAGACAATACAAAGAAAGCCTGTTATCATCTTTTAAGCTCAATAACACTTGTATTTCGCTTCAATAACAACATGGGCAAGTTCTAGACTCAGATGCACGCATGGATATCATCAAAAACTCACCGCTTATGGCACAAGTTATACTCATAATGGATCAGTCACAGCACACAATCATATTATGCACAAGGTTCAAATTAAGCTTAAGTTGCACATTCAAATCATCTACAAGAATTCAACTGCATTCATACATCAATTTCAATAATGCTTTTCATACATATTACTTTCAGACTTTCAGCTTCAGCACAACCAAACCTAAGACTCAATGATGTAATTTCCCTTAAGACGGTCGTCATCCATCTATCATTGGGTAGCTTGACTCAACTATGACTACAAACTCAATTCTATAAAGAAAAAAAATCTTTTTGTATTTTGTACGGTTCAAAGGGACTATCCTTGACCAAAGAACCAATAACAACCTCCAAGGAACCCAAAATAAAATAAACCAAAGACAAAACAGACTCAAACAATGTTCAACAATAGAAATATATGTACATATCATATATGTTTGTCACCCTCACCCCACACTTATACAGTAGCACTGTCCCTAGTGCTTTACAAAAAAAATCAGAATAGTTTACAAGGTAAGGTGAAAACACTCCCTGATCAGTCTTCCATCGCATCTCCCCCGTCGACCTCACCATCCGCCTGTGCGGGGTCTATCTCCTCCTCAGAGTCAGAATCCATGTCTGAGCCAGTACGCATGTTCTCCTCATTAGTTGGAATATTATTCTCGATCGGCTCCCGAAACTTAGGACCAATGCTAAGGAGTGCCCTGGCATGGTTATTCAGAGGGTAGCGCTTCTTGACCTCGCCCAATTGCATATCAGTAGAAGCATGGCAGCCATTCTGGTGTCTCAGCATCTCTAGGCCATACATCCTCGCCATGATAAGCTCATCTCTCCTGTGGCGCTCAACAGTGGTGAGAGTCGCGCCGAACTCAGTGTCAGGCCCCTTAGTGCGAGTGATGTCCATAGGTTCTGGATAAAGTGGTGCCATGTAATCTACATTCTTCTTAGGGATACATGCAACACGACACATTTTGGTAATCAGACCGCCAAATGCATACCTGTGCCCTTTGTGAACCCGGGCCTTCCGCATAGAAGATTTTATGATGGCTTTGATGTTCAGCTCCATGCCAGTCATTAAAGCATAAACCACGCACACCCGGTCACGAATGATATCAGTGTAATGTAGGCCCGGGATCAGATTACTCATCACCACCTTTAGCCAAACACGTGTCTCCCGCAGCATATGAGCGTAGGGAAGAGATTGATGATATCTCTTCCCACTGTGCTTAGTCCATTGAGCCATGGACTGTGGCCCGCATAACATGTGGCGGATGGCCTGGTATGGAGGGCATATGTTCAACCTTGTTAGCACTAGTGGGTTGGTGTCATGTGGTGTACTCAGTATGTCATTTATACCTGTGGGAGTGATGGGTACATTCCTACCACACACTGTCACATAGTGGGACTGTGCCTCGGGTGCCCAGTTGGCGTAAAACTCCCAGACCATGTGCAAGTTGCACTCTTCTGGGTAAGCAAAGATGAACTCCATGCCAAGCTCCCTAATTAGCCTCAGGATCTGGGGGAACTCACGCTCCAGGCTGTCCCTATCAATACAAACATCAGAGGAGTAAGTGGCCTCAGTGTGCTTTTTATACTAAGCCTTCCCACCTTAGCTCCAAATTGCCTAGTTTGGCCCTTGGGGACTGGAGGTGCAAGTGGGACATTCCCACTTCGGGTACGTTTCTTCTAGCTCGACGTGGCCACTTCCTTGCCGGGTCGTCATGAACTTGACATGATGACCTCCAGACATAGACAAAGTTCAGGCTTAATGACTATAGAATAATGAGAAAAATATGGGTGGTGTGCGCACACCACCCCACACTTAGCTCAATGCAGTCTCATCTTAGGTACTCAGACTTCCCGAAAATGACCACAACATACTTAAGTAATCATCACGTTCATCAAACCGAATGGGCATTACAATATCAGTTATAACCACGCAACAATTAGGTAGTGTTACTCAAGACTAGACCCAGGAATACACAATATCGCCCAACCAATACCGTCAAGCACACTTACCATTCATATATTCAACACCAACATAATGTCTACTCAAGAATTCGACACTATAGACCCTTAGCCGCCACTACCCAGTTATGGCTTACAGACACAGTTAACCAACCATCATAATAGCACAAAATTCAAGTAAGAGCATGCAAAAGCAATTCCAACTTCCACAAATCCTCCAAGTCCACAGGTATATAACAATTAGGTAATTCTACTCAAGACTTCGATATCACCAACATGCCAAGAAACAACCAATCCCAACCTAAGCACAAAACAATACCGTTAGACAACATGCTTATACATTCCCCAATTCACCTACTCCTCTAACTAGTTCCAAACCGGCAACCCCCAAAACACCTTAGGTGATAACTACTCAAGAATTTGAAATCACCTAAAGACACATGAAAAACTGCCCTCACACCACAACCCATCAACTTCAAACAATTTCCCTCCAATTTCCCACCCCAACTTCCTAAAACGGTAGATATCCAGAGCAATAATAAAAACATTGCGCAAGAAAAACTCAAAACACATACCTGCAGAAATCGTGATTTAGGGGAAATAATTAGGGATTTACTGAAGACTTAGGGGGTTATAAGGGGTATGGGTCGGGCTATTTTAATTAAAAACGGGTAACACCCATTTAATTAAAGAAAATTAAAATTTACTTACCTGGGGGTACGATGCGGGGTGGACACGGAGTCCCTGGAAATTTAACTCCAGGCGAGGCCAATAGTTGACCCTTGCTCCGCGATGTGGGGCTAGCACGGAGTAGCCTTTTTTCTTGACGTGAACACTAGGTCCCGTCGAAATGAAAATTGGAGCCCCCCTGCGACGCGGTCCCTTCACAAACCTCTTTGCCTCAAATTGGACCTGGTCAGGTAAAATGTTGCCTCACCTCCACGACGTGGTCCCTGAACGGAGGTGCCTTGGGAAAACTTCTTCTTCCTGCACATTTTCAGCTCAATACCCATTAGTAAAAAAACATTATGGGTTGCCTCCCATCCAACGCCTTAATTTTGGTCCTGGCACGACACATATTTTTTCATTTTTCTTAACATATCGTATTTATTTATTTATTATTATTATTTTTACTAATTCCTAAGAACTAAAATAACCAAATAAAACAATTAAATACTAACTATTACAATGGTTCACGGGTTGCCTCCCGTGTAGCGCCTGATTTAACGTCGCGGCACGACCCATCTCATGACTCATTCGTCATTAAATTTGAGCGCTTCAAGCTCACGATCCACATCACTTCCGAAATAATGCTTGACCCTTTGACCATTCACAAGGAAAGTACAACTCTTATCCTTGTTTCTTAACTCCCCATCACCATGTTGGGGCATTCTCACCACTTCAAAAGGACCACTCCACTTAGACCGAAGCTTTCCAAGGAACAACTTCAACCTTGAAGTTAATAACATCACTAGTTGACCAGGTTCAAAGGTGCGTGACATAATATGCTTGTCCTGCCACCTCTTGGTCTTTTCTTTATACAACTTAGCATTTTCATAGGCGTGGAGTCTAAATTCTTCCAACTCGTGCAACTGTGTTATTCGCTTCCTACCGGCTAACTTAGCATCCAAATTTTGCTTCTTGATTTCCCAATATGCTTTATGCTCCAATTCAGCTGGTAGGTGACAAGCTTTCCCAAACACCATTCGTAAAGGAGAAGTCCCTATCGGTGTCTTCTATGCAGTCCGATACGCCCACAAGGCATTATCTAGCTTGTCAGCCCAATCTTTTCTTTGGGCATTCACAGTCTTTTGGAGGATCTGTTTGACCTCCCTATTCGACACTTCCACCTGCCCACTAGTTTGGGGATGATATGTTGTAGCCACTTTGTGTCTCACTCCATATTTGGCTAACAAATTATGCATTGAATTATTAATAAAGTGCGTACCTCCATCACTGATCATAGCCCTTGGAGTTCTGAACCTGGTGAAGATGTGTTTTCGGATGAACTTCACAACTAGTTTTGCATCATTGGATGGTAGTGCAACTACCTCCACCTACTTAGACACGTAGTCCACTACGACTAGGATGTATTGATTACCATGGGATGATGGGAATGGTCCGATAAAGTCTATCTCCCAGACAACAAAGATCTCAACATCTAGTATATTGCTCAACGGCATCTCATGCCTCCTTGAAATGGTTCTCATCCTCTAACACTGATCACAACCTTTCACAAACAAAGCAACATCTTTAAATAGAGTAGGCCAAAAGAAACCAGATTGCAATACCTTATGTGCAGTTCGTTCGCCTCTGTGGTGTCCACCATACGGTGAAGAGTGACAACTCTCCAACACTTGTGTCGCCTCTTGCTCAACTATACACCTTCTCATTATCTGATTAGGTCCCTGCTTGAATAAGAAAGGCTCATCCCATATATAGAAGCGTGCATCATACTTCAGCCTCTACTTCTGATGTGTTGAGGCCCCAGGTGGAAATAAACCACTCACCAAAAAATTCACAATATCAGTATACCAAGGTACTTGAGCAATGTCCAAAGCAAGCAATTGCTCATCAGGAAACTCTTCACGAATCTGCCCCTCATTCTTCACATGAGTTGAATCCTCCAGTCTGTACATATGATCAGCTATCTGGTTCTCAGTTCCCTTCCTGTCCCTTATCTCAAGGTCAAACTCTTGTAGTAGCAGAATCCACCTAATCAGTCTTGGCTTGGCATCCTTCTTGTTAAACAAATATCGGATTGCAACATGATCAGTGTAGACTATAACTTTGGTTCCCACCAAGTATGATCTAAACTTATCAAATGCGAACACTAATGCTAGCATCTCTTTTTCAGTCACAGTGTAATTCAATTGAGCTGTATCAAGTGTCTTGCTCGCATAGTAGATGGAATGGAACATCTTCTCTTTTCTCTGCCCAAGTACTGCTCCAACAGCTATGTAACTGGCGTCACACATAAGCTCAGAAGGAAGCTCCCAATTTGGAGCAATCAGAATAAGAGCTTCAATCAACTTCTTTTTCAGCAGCTCAAATGCCTGCAAACACTTTTCATCAAACACAAACTTCATCTCTTTCTCTAACAGGCTGCACATAGGTCTTGCAGTCTTAGAGAAGTCCTTGATGAACCTCCTATAAAATCCAGCATGTCCCAGGAAGCTTCTAACTCCTTTTACTGTGATGGGAGGTGGCAGCTTCTCAATAACTTCCACTTTAGCCTTGTCAACTTCCAGCCCACTTTTGGAGATTTTGTGCCCCAACACAATGCCTTCTCAAACTAGGAAGTGACACTTCTCCCAGTTTAGCACCAGATTTGTTTCTTCACACCTGGCAAGAACTCTGTAAAGATTAGTCAAGCAAAGTTCAAAAGAGTCACCAAACACCGAGAAGTCGTCCATGAACACTTCAACAAAATCCTCCACCATATCATGGAAGATTGCCATAATACGTCTCTGAAATGTGGCTGGGGCACTGCACAAGCCAAATGACATGCGCTTAAACACATATGTGCCATACATGCAAGTGAATGTAGTCTTCTCCTGATCTTCTGGTGCAATAATGATCTGATTATACCCTGAATAACCATCAAGGAAATAGTAGTATTCCTGACCTGCCAGCCTATCTAACATTTGATCAATGAAAGGTACCAGATAATGGTCCTTTCTGGTGGCGTCATTCAACTTTCTGTAGTCCATGCAAATCCGCCACCCAGTCACTGTTCTTGTGGGGATCAACATATTCTTCTCATTTGTTACCACCGTCATTCCGCCCTTCTTGGGCACACACTGTACTGGACTTACCCATTTGCTGTCTGATATTGGGTACACAATCCCTACATCCAGCCACTTGATTACCTCTTTTCTCACCACATCCTTCATCAATGGGTTTAGTCTCTGCTGATGCTGTGCACTCCGCTTATGCCCTTTCTCCATGTATATTTTATGCATGCACAACACGAGACTAATACCATGGATGTTGGACATTTTCCACCCCAAAGCTTTTTTCCTCTTTTTCAGGATGATTAATGTTGCTTCCACCTGTTCATCAGATAATGTTGCAGACAAAATAACTGGTAAAGGTTTATCTTCACCCAAAAATGCATACCTGAGGTGGGATGGCAATGCTTTTAACTTGAGCTTGGGTGCTTCTTCAATGAAGGGGTTGGGTGGAGGACCCAGCACCCTATTAAGAGGCTCCCATTGATCTCCAGATGTACCTACAAGTGCCACATCAAGAAATTGCACATTTTCTTGTGCCTCAGTATCCCCATAAATATCATCCCCCACTAACACTCGCTCTAGAGGGTCCTTAGATGCAATGTAGCGAGTTTCTGCCTCAAGATCTATCATAGTTATGGCGGATAACTTTTCATACACAGCTGGCAGTTTTAAAGCTTTATACACATCGAAAACCTCCACCTTGTCATGGGCCAGCATAGTGAGTTGCCTAGCTGCTACATCTATCATCGCCCTCCCAGTAGCCAAGAAAGGTCTTCCTAGGATGAATGAGACCTCAGGGTCTGGCTCAAAGTTCAGCACAACAAAATCTACTAGGAAAATCAATGATCCCACTTGCACTAACACATCCTCTACAACACCCTCAGGCATAGCTACAGATCTATCAGCCAAATGTAAGATAATGGTAGTAGGTTTAGGACTACCCAACCCCAGCTTTTTGTACAAAGAAGTCGGTATCAAATTTATACTAGCTCCTAGATCACACAATCCTCGCGCATGAATGCTCTGCCCTATAGTGATCTGAACCGTAAAGCTACCTGGATCTTTCAATTTATTGGGCAAATTATTTTGGATTATGGAGCTGCACTCTTCAGTAAGTAAAACAGTCTCATACTCCGTCAGCTTCCTTTTATTCACCACAATCTCCTTCACGTATTTCGCATACCTGGGTATACTCCGCAAAACATCTACCAATGGCAAGTTAATGTGAAGTTGTTTCAAAAGAGAGAGGAACTTACCAAAACATTCATCCTCCTTCTGTTTCTTAAACTTTTGAGGGAATGGAGGAGGTGATTTCACAATTGGTTGCACTCTTTCTTCTTGTGCAACACCGTCGCCCTCCTTGGGTTCACTCTCTTTATTCACCGCATCAATGTTTCTTTTCTTAGGAGCTAACTCCTCCAATTGTAAACCACTGCGAGTACCTACTACATTTACTTGCTTGGGATTTGGGTCAGTGTTACCCGGCAAACCTCTTTGTGGTCGTGAGTTCTGGGCACTAGCTAGCTGCCCGAATTGCTTCTCCACATTCTGTATAGCTAATTGATTGTTTCTTGCATCAACAACTAATTGGGCTTGATCAACCATACTCATTTTCAGCATCTTCTCTATGCTCATGTTTCCAGATTGTTGTTTAAGTTGCTCCCGTTGGGCCTGTTGTTGGTACCCCTATGTTTTTCCTTGGGGTCTATACTAATTCTGGCCTTGAATTCTGGTTTTGATTTCCACCCCAAGAAAAGTTCGGGTGGTTGTGCTAACTTGGGTTCTAAAAGTTCCCATAATTCTGCTGGCCTCCTCCTCGCTGGGCATTACCTACAAAATTAACAGAGTCCAGGTTTGCGCCACATACCTCTACGCTATGGTCACCACCACTGCAAATCTCACACCAAGATGGTGGTTGTTGAACTGCATTCATCATATTCTTCATAGAACAATCTGTGCAGTTAAGGCAGTCACAACATCTACCTCTAACATACCTGCAATTTTCTGAATCACAGGTTTCATTCCTCCTCCATTCCATTCAGGGTTGCCCTACGAGATCCTGTTCAGCAATGTGAATAGTTCAACTTATGTCTTCTCTAAAGCCTGACCACCTGAAGTCGAATCAAGTAGAATCTTGGTGTTAGGCTCCAATCCTTCAATGAAGGTATAGACCAACACCTCATTAGATTGATGATGATGAGGGCAACTCATCAACATCGATTTAAACCTGTCCCAAGCTTGGTACAAATTTTCTCCCACTTTCTGCCTAAAGCTCAAAATGTCACTCCTCAACTTATCTATTTTTCCAGATGGAAAAAATCGGTTGAGGAACTTCTGTGCTAGATCATTCCAAGTGGTAATTGAGTTTGCGAGCTCTGACTTTAACCATCTTTTTGCTTCCCCAAGCAGAGAAAAAGAGAATAAAGTGAGCCTCACATAATCCACATTCACTCCAGCTGGAGTGTACGTATCACTGATCTCGAGGAAATTCTGAATGTGAACTATTGGATCCTCGTATGGCAGACCAGTGAATTTCCCATTAGTGTGCAGTAGTTGCACCACACTCTGCTTCAATTAAAACCTCCCACCAGCTTTAGGTTTCTGAATACAAGATGTCACATTGGTGGGACGTGGGATTGCCACGTCTCATACTCTCAACTCAGCCATTATTTCAGGTTCTTCTTCCTCAACTCTTGTTGCTGGAGATGTTGGTTCACTAGCAACAAGAGTGACCAGATAAAGTAACTCGTCTTTGCCTTCTCCAGTAGTGAACAAACCTTTCCGGTTCAGCTAGAGGCGATACCAATCCTTGATTGTCGTCCAGTTTGAAACTTCAGATTAACCTGCAACAATGTATTGCTAAGATCAAGTTGTCAACACTTGCTTTTTAACTTCAGAAATAAGAAAAATCAGATAATTTCTAATTCTAAAGTCCCCAGCAGCGGCGCCAAAAACTTGTTGCGGTCAAATCGCACACGCAAGTGCACGTGGTCGTTCAAGTATTAGAGTGGCTCTTTTTTAAGAGCCGGGTATCGTACCCACAGGGACTTACGCTTAGAATTACTTAACTTCTCTAACTTTCAGTTAAACACAAGTGTATTCAAGATTTCAAAAGTGATTTAGTTTCTACTTCTAAGATTATAACAAAATGTAACAAAAGCGATTCAATTTCAAGGGTTTAAAAATAGTGATTGGGTAAAGTCCAGGGCTGCAACGTTTATTAGGAATCATGCAATCAATATCATTTATATGGGTAATTATCAACTATCGAATCAATGAATTACAAGGTTAAATGTAAGATCATGGTCTCCCGACCTCTAATCGCCTACGATAAATAACACCCTAACTACATCGTTGAGAGGGGATATTATGGATTAAGTACCGAGCATTACGATTTCTTCATGTATGGTGACCCAAGCAAGGTTTCTAGGTATATCCCTATCCAAGATACAAATTAACCCTAGTTATTTAGAATTAATCATGCTCCTTATGTTCCACGTTCTATCCTCTTATTCCTCTCCCTAGTTCAATTTGGACAATATATTTATTTCAATGGTGATCGGTCATGAAATAAGGAAAACAAGAACATAAGAAAGATTCATATGATAATTGACATTAACCCAATGAAAGCTTAATAGATTACAATCATCCTATAGCCACAACCCTAGAACTAGGGTGTTTAGCTACTCATAATCCAATAATCGATCAAATAATGTTCAAATAACATACAACGATTGAAAGGAAAAGAGTTTAGGAAAGAACCCTAAAAATGGTGAAAATGTTCTTCCAAGTCGTCGTTCTTCAAAACCTAGAAAAAGAATCATTAATAAAATAAAATAATGACCTATTTATACTAAAAGTCGAAATGGCCAAAACTGGGCACAAAGGGCTCAACGCGGAGGCAATCTCTAATTTTGTTCTGAGATAATTTTCTCTTCTCCGCGACGCGAAAGCTACACGGACCACTCTACCTTGATTTCGTGAATTAATTCTGGACACAGAGTACTCTGCCTCAATCCTTGATTCGCAAATTAAATTATCATTCCTCTCCGCGACGCGGAGAGGGTACATATATGCCTTAAGTGACATTCCTCCAGCTTCTTCCTTGCCCTCTTTTTCCTCGGATCTTTTGTGCTCCTCCATTGTCCATTTTCGAGCTCGTTTCTCCAATTAAGCTTACCTACACAACTAATCATGTTGGTTAGCTCATAGAGAACCAAAAGTCTCACTAAAACTATAAACGAACACATATTGAATTCAAACTAAGCTTAAATGTGGGCATAATTAGCTTTGTAGGCATATAAATATGCCTAAGATCAGCTAGGTTAGCCAAAAGACGGTTATCGGTTCAAGAACGTAAGGTGTCCCTGCTTTTTTAGGGTAATAAGGGGTAGAGAAAATGCCTCCAGCCAATGTTCGAATACCATGAGCTACGACACTGAAGTAATCCATGCCATACTCCCAGGAAAAGCTCGAAAGACGTTAAGCAAGAGGGTACTTGTACTCGAAAGGGTAGGCAGAGAATACCTAGGGGTGCGAGACAACTCTCTCTAAGGAACTCAACAAAATAGCCTCATAATTTCGGGAGAAGGGGTGCCTCCTCACAAAGGGGATCGCAGTGACCAGGCTCGGGAGACAGTTTACCAAAAACACAAGTCTCCACAAAGTCATAAGACCATATATGGGGGATGACGCCTGCCCAGTGCCAGAGGGTCAAGGAAGTTGGTGACCTGTTGATAGGGGAGCCGGCGACCGAAGCCATGGTGAACGATGGTCGTAACTATAACGGTCCTAAGGTAGCAAAATTCCTTGTCGGGTAAGTTTTGACCCACACAAAAGGTGTAACGATCTGGGCACTGTCTCGGAGAGAGGATTGGTGAAATAGACATGTTTGTGAAGATGTAGACTACCTGCACCTGGACAGAAAGACCCTATAAAGCTTCATTGTTCCCTGGGATTGGCTTTGGGCCTTTCCTGCGCAGCTTAGGTGGAAAGCAAAGAAGGCCTCCTTCCGGGTGGGCCTAAGCCATCAGTGAGATACCACTCTAGAAGATCTAGAATTCTAACATTGTGTTAGGACCTACGAGCCAAGGGATAGTCTCGGTAGACAGTTTCTATAGGTGTAGGCCTCCAAAAGGGTAACAGAGGCGTGCAAAGGTTTCCTCATGCCGGACATAGATTGGCCCTTGAGTGCAAAGGCAGAAGGGAGCTTGATTGTAAGACCCACCCATCGAGCAGGGACGAAATTCGGCCTTAGTGATCCGACGGGGCCGAGTGGAAGGGCCGTCACTTAATGGATAAAAGTTACTCTAGGGATAATAGTCAGATCTTCCCCAAGAGCTCATATCGACGGGAAGGTTTGGCACCTCGATGTCGGCTCTTCGCCCCCTGGGGTTGTAGTATGTTCCAAGGGTTGGGTTGTTCCCGCATTAAAGTGGTACATGTACTGAGTTCAGAATGTCATGAGAGAGTTCGGTCCATATCCAGTGTGGGCGTTAGAGCATTGAGAGGACCTTTCCTTTGTATGAGAGGAACGGGAAGGACGCACCTCTAGTGTACCAGTTATCATGCCCACAGTAAACATTGGGTATCCAAGTGCAGATCGGATAACTACTGAAAGCATCTAATTAGTAAGCCCACCCAAAGATGAGTGCTCTCCTATTCCGACTTCCCTAGAGCTTTCGGTAGCACAACCAAGACAGCGACGAGTTCTCTGCCCCTGTGGGGATGGAGTGACAGAGGTTTTTTTGAGAATTCAAGAGAAGGTCACGGTGAGACAAGTCGTTTATCATTACGATAGGTGTCAAATGGAAGTGCAGTGATGTATGCAGCTGAGGCATCCTAAAAAACTGGTAGACTTGAACCTTGTTCCTACATGACCTGATCCATTCTATCAGGCACTCTCCATCTATTTTCATTGTTCAAATCTTTGACAACACGAAAAAACTATTATTCAACTCTTTGACAACATGAAAAAACCAAAAGCTCTGCCCTCCCTCTCTATCTATCCAAAGGATGGAAGGGCAGAGGCCTTTGGTGTCCCATCCAGTCAAGAATTAAGGCCTCACAATCACTAGCAAATATGCTTTTCTATCATGAATTTCTTCATTCATGGTTCGATATTCTGGTGTCCTAGGCGTAGAGGAACCACACCAATCCATCTTGAACTTGGTGGTTAAACTCTAATGCAGTGACGATACTGTAAGGGAGGTCCTGCGGAAAAATAGCTCGACACCAGGATGATAAAAAGCTTAACACCTCTCATTCTTATTACTTTTTCAATATGAAAACGAAAAAAATGAAAAAGTCATTTTATTAAAAACCCCAATTGTGACATCTCTTCTCTCCCACTTCATACATCGGAATGCACCCCTCTTATAGACTTATAGAGATAAACGCGCTTTCACATCTTCTTAACCTGAAATGGCTGGGGAGAGGAAAGGTTCCTTTTTTTTAGGGTACTCTTGGGAACAGATCTAGTGGAGACGGGGTGGGGCCTGTAGCTCAGAGGATTAAAGCACGTGGCTACGAACCACGTTGTCGGGGGTTCGAATCCCTCCTCGCCCACAACTGGCCCAAAAGGGAAGTACCTTTCCCTCTGGGGTAGGAAAATAATTATCGGGATAGCGAACCAAAAGTTATGGAACTTGGGTGTGGGTATTTTGTTGAAATGGAATGGATTTTATTTTTATCTTTTTATTTATCGTGAATGGGGGAATCATTACATATAGTATGCCCAATCGGCACATTTTTTTATTTTGCACCCCGTAACTCTTCCTCAGCCAGGCTTGGGCAGAATAGCAGAGCAAGTATTAGTGGTAGATCAAAAACGCCTTCCTCGTCATTAATATCTTTGCTCGCGATAATTGTAACATCTCGGGAGAATCGAAGACTACATCAAAGATGCAGTGTTAGTACATCTGGGACTTCTTAATTGGCTAGTTGTCAAAAGCCCCAAGGCTATGGAACAAAGGATTATCTCAGACCTAGACTGAGGTATTGATGGTGATTTTCTAATCTCGCAGAACAGAATGTGATACGATGGGATAGAATGGAATAGAAACAAAGACATGGAATGGGTTACCTACTCTTAACGGGCAAAGCGAGCCCCTTTATTCTGAATCCTTTAATTCAAAATCAATCAAATCTCCCCAAGTAGGATTTGAACCTATGACCAATCGGTTAACAGCCGACCTCTCAACCATTGAGCTACTGTGGAAAAAATAGGAGATTCGATCTCATAGAGTTCTATTCCCATTCCCAACCCATGACCAATATGAGCTCGAAACTTCCTTCGTAACTCCTAGAACTTCTTCGCAGTGGCTCCCTTACATGCCTCATTTCAAAGGGAATCTCAAAGTGGCTCTATTTCATTATATTCCATCCATATCCCAATTCCATTCATTTAATATCCCTTTGGTGTCATTGACATAACATATGTCGTTTCTAGTCCATCTCTTTCTATTTCTTTTCTATATATGGAAATTTCAAAAATCATCATATAATAATCCAGAAATTGCAATAGAAAAGAAATAAGGGAGGTTTGCGACGATTTTTCAATATTTTCTATTACGTAATCTAGTATCCTTATGCATGAATATAATCAATTTGGTCATTGTGGTCGGATTCTATTATGGATTTCTGACCACATTCTCCATAGGGCCCCTCTTATCTCTTCCTTCTCCGAGCTCTGGTTATGGAAGAAAGAATTGAGAAGAAGCTATCAACAACAATTGGTTTTATTACGGGACAACTCATGATGTTCATATCGATCTATTATGCGCCTCTGCATCTAGCATTGGGTAGACCTCATACAATAATTGTCCTAGCCCTACCATATCTTTTGTTTCATTTCATCTGGAACAATCACAAAAACTTTTTTGATTATGGATCTACTACCAAAAATTCAATGCGTAATCTCAGCATTCAATGTGTATTCCTAAATAATCTCATTTTTCAATTATTCAACCATTTCATTTTACGAAGTTCAATGTTAGCTAGATTAGTCAACATTTATCTCTTTCGATGCAACAACAAGATCTTATTTGTAACAAGTGGTTTTGTTGGTTGGTTAATTGGTCACATTTTATTCATTAAATGGCTTGGATTGGTATTAGTCTGGATACGGCAAAATCATTCTATTAGATCGAATAAGTACATTCGATCTAATAAGTACCTTGTATTAGAATTGAGAAATTCTATGGCTCGGATCTTTAGTATTCTCTTATTTATTACCTGTGTCTACTATTTAGGCATAATACCCTCACCCATTCTTACTAAGAAACTGAAAGAAGCCTCAAAAACAGAAGAAAGGGTGGAAAGTGAGGAAGAAAGAGATGTAGAAATAGAAACTACTTCAGAAATGAAGTGGACTAAACAGGAACAAGAGGGATCTACTACTGAAGAACCTTATCCTTCTCCTTCCCTTTTTTCAGAAGAAGGGTGTGATCCGGACAAAATTGATGAAACGGAAGAATTTCGAGTGAATGGAAAGGACAAAATAAAGGATAAATTCCACTCTCACCTTACAGATACAGGCTATAACAACATTAATACTAGTAATAGTCCAATTTATGATTATCAAGATTCTTATCTGATTAATAACACACGGAATCTAGAAAATTTTAAATTGCAAATGCTTGATAAAAAAAATGAAAATCAAGACCTCTTCTGGTTTCAAAAACCTCTTGTGGGTTTACTTTTCTATTATAATCGATGGAATCGACCATTTCGTTACATAAAGAATAATCGATTTGAGCAGGTCATAAGAACAGAAAGTCACAATATTTTTTGACACATGTAAAAGTGATGGAAAACAAAGAATATCTTTTACATACCCGCAAGTTTATCAACTTTTTGGAAAATGATAAAAAGAAAGATACCCCTATTGTCACTCCAAAAAACGCTCCCTAATGAATTGGACACTTGGTGGGTTTCTACTAACAAAGAAAAAAGTAAAAATCTGAATAAGGAATTTTTAAATCGACTTGAAATTCTAGAAAAGGAATCTCTTTCTTTGGATATACTCGAAACAAGGACTAGATTGTGTAATGATGATACTAAAAAAGAATATGTGCCTAAAATGTATGATCCTTTGTTAAATGGACCATATCGAGGAAAAATAAAAAAAGGGGTTTCATCTTCAATCATAAACAATACTTTGCTAGAAAATTGGGAAAAGAGAGTTAGATTAAATAGGATTCATACTATCTTTCTTCCGAGTATTGATTCCAAGAATTTGAACAAAAAGCATATATGATTGATAAAAAACCATTACCAACAGAAATTGACGAGTTCTTAACTTTAATCAATGAATTAGGCAACGAAGCAAAATTGAGTTTAAATTTGAAGGGTCTTTCTTTATTTTCAGACCAAGAACAGAGAAGAGTGAATTCAGAAAAAAGAACGAAATTTGTATTCAATGCAATTGATCCTAATGAGATAAAATCGGGAAAAAAATTGATTGGAATAAAATAAATTAGTAAAAAAGTACCTCACTGGTCCCATGAATTAATCACTGAATTGGACCAACAAATGGGTGAATTTCAAGATCGCGTATCAATTAATCATCAACTTCGTTCAAGAAATGCCAAACGTGTAGTTATTTTTACTGACAACAATGCAACTAACGATCCTGAGAAGGAAGTAGCTTTAATAAGCTATTCACAACAATTAGATTTTTGGCAAGGTATAATTAAAGGCTCTATGCGGGCTTAAAGGCGCAAAACATTTATTTCAAAACTATTTCAAGCAAATATACATTCCCCCCGTTTTGTCGACAGAATAAACCCCCTACGTTTTTTTTCTTTTGATATTTCTAAACTAATTAAACCAATTTTTCGAAATTGGACATGTAAAGAGGGAGAATTCAAGATTCTAGAGTCTAGAGAAGAACAAACAAAAAGAGAAGAGAAAGAAGAAAAGGACAAAACAGAGGATAACAAAAGAAAGGAACAAGCACGGATAGCGATCGAAGAAGCCTGGGATAACATTCCTTTTGCACAAATAATAAGAGGTTACATGTTAATAACTCAATCAATTCTTCAAAAATATATTCTATTACCTTAATTGATAATAGATAAAAATATCGGGTGTATGTTATTTTTGCAACTTCCTGAATGGTCTGAAGATTTGCAGGAATGACATAGAGAAATGCAGATTAAATGTACTTATAATGGTGTTCAATTATCAGAAACAGAATATCCCGAAGATTGGTTGAGAGACGGGATTCAGATCAAAATTTTATTTCCTTTCTGTCTGAAACCTTGGCATATATCTAAACTGTACCCTTCTCGCGGAGAGCTAATGAAAAAGCAAAAACAAAATGATGATTTTCGTTTTTTAATAGTTTGGAGAATGGAAGCTGAACTTCCCTTTGGTTCTCCTCGAAAGCGCCCATCCTTTTTTGAGCCCATTTTTAAGGAACTCGATTTTTTTTTTGGAAAATTCAAAAAGAAATATTTTATAACTCTAAAAATTTTAAAAGGAAAAACAAAATTATTTAGAAGAGTTTCAAAAGAAATCAAAAAATGGTTTATCAAAAGTATTGGATTTCTAAAAAAAATAAAAAAAAAGAACTTTCAAAAGTAAATCCAATTGTATTATTTAGATTCAAAGAAATATCTGAATCCAATGAAACAAAAAAAGAAAAATATTATCTAATTAGTAATCAAATAATTAACGAATCATTTAGTCAAATTTAATATGGAAATTGGCTAAGTTCTTCACTGATAGAAACAAAAATGAAGGGTTTGACTAATAGAACAAGTACAATAAAAAATCAAATAGAAAAAATTACAAAAGAGAAAAAGAAAGTAAATCCAGAAATAGACATTAATCCTAATAAAACAAAAATATTAAAAAATTTGAATCGCCAATTTTTTTTCCAAATATTAAAAAGCATAAATACTCGAGTAATATGGAAATTCCATTATTTTCTAAAATTATTCATTCAAAGATTATACATCGATCTATTTTTATCTATCATTAATATTCCTAGAATTACTACACAACTCTTTCTTGAATCAATAAACAAATTGATTGAGAAATTCATTTCCAATAATTAAATAAATCAAGAAAAAATTAATAATAAAAAAAAATTCACTTTATCTTTGTTTCGACTATAAAAAAGTCACTTTATAATATTAGTAAGAAAAATTCACATACTTTTTGTGATTTATCTTACTTGTCACAAGCGTAGCTATTTTACAAATTATCAGAAACCCAAGTTATTAATTTGTCTAAATTTAGATATGTTCTTCAATATAACACAACGTATTGTTTCCTTAAGACTAAAATAAAGGACTATTTTAAAACATTAGGAATATTTCATTCAGAATTAAAACAAAAGAAACTTCAGAGTTATAGAATCAATCAATGGAAAAACTGGTTAAAATGGCATTATCAATATGATTTATCTCAGATTAGATGGTCAAGATTAATGCAAAAAAATGGTGAACTAGGGTTAATCAAAGTTGTATGGCTCAAAATAAAAATAGAAACTTAAACAAATGGATTTCATATGAAAAAGACCAATTAATTCATTACAAAAAAAGAAAATGATTCGGAACTCTATTCATTATCAAACCAAAAAGATAATTTTTATAAAAATGTTATAGATATGGTCTTTTAGAATATAAATAGATTAATTATGAAAATAAAAGTGACTCATTTTTCTTATAGATTACCCTTTCAAGTAAAGAAGAACTTAGAAATTTTGTATAATTCCAACACGTCCAAACACAACTTTGTTGATATGCCCGACAATCTTCATATCAATAATTATCTAAGAAACGGAAATATTCTAGATATAGAAAAAAATCTCAATAGAAAATATTTTGATTGGAAAATTATCCATTTTACTCTTAGACAAAAAGGAGATATTGAAGCCTAGGTTAAGATCGATATCAACATTAATCCAAATACTAAATTTGGTATTAATAATTATCAAATAATTGATAAAATTGAGAAAAAGGGTTTTTTTTAATCTTACAACTCATCAAAATCCAGAAAAAACTCAAAAAAATTCGGAAAGGTCTTTTTTGATTGGATGGGAATGAATGATTTTTTTTTAATCTTTCCATATTGAATCTGGAATTTTGGTTCTTCCCAGAATTTGTACTACTTTATAATGTCTATAAAATAAAACCGTGGATTATACCAAGCAAATTCCTTCATTTTAATTTGAATACAAATGAAAATGTTAGTCAAAATAAAAATCAAAAACAAAACTTTTTTCTACCATCAAATAAAAAAATAAAGAATCGAAGTCAAGAAGCAAAAGAAACCCCAAGTCAAATAGAGCATGGATCAGATATAGAAAACAAAGGAAATCTGATCCCTGCTTTTTCAAAACATCAAACCGATCTTGAAAAATATTACGTGGACTATTTTAAACAAAAACGGGTCAAAATAAAAAAAAATACAAAAGCAACACGGTAGCAGAACTAGATTTGTTCTTGAAAAGTTATTTAGTTTTTCAATTGAGATGGAATGATGCTTTGAATAAAAGAATGCTCGAAAATATCAAGGTATATTGTCTCCTGCTTCGACTGATAAATCCAACAAAAATTACTATATCGTCAATTAAAAGGGGATAAATAAGTTTGGATTAATGTTGATTTAGGCAAATTTAACTCTTACAGAGTTGATGAAGAAGGGGGTATTGATTATCGAACCTATTCGGCTGTCTGTAAAACATAAAGGACAATTTATTATGTATCAAACCATAGGTATTTCATTGGTTCATAAAAGTAAACACCAAACTAATCAAAGATACCGAGAACAAAGATATGTTGATAAAAAGAATTTTGACGAATTCATTCTGCAACCTCAAACTCAAAGAATAAATACAGAAAAAACTCATTTTGATTTGCTTGTTCCTGAAAATATTTTATGTTCTAGACGTCGTAGAGAATTGAGAATTCAAAGTTTTTTTAATTCTTTGTATTGAAATGTCGTCGATAGAAATTTAGTATTTTGGAACGAAACCAATGTAAAAAACTGGAGTCAATTTTTGGGTGAACGGAAACCCCTTTATAAAGATAAAAATGAATTAATTAAATTTAAGTTCTTTTTTGGCCTAATTATCGATTAGAAGATTTAGCTTGTATGAATTGTTATTGGTTTGATACCAATAATGGTAGTCGTTTCAGTATCTTAAGGATACATATGTATCCAAGATTGAAAATTAATTGATAGTACTATATACCCTGTCTCGTATAGAGTATCTGAAAGCAAACAAATGCAAACATGCCTTGTTTTACATCTCATTCGAATCTAATTCGAGTAGACAATACTAAATCAATAAAATAAGGTATTGATTAGATCTAGAAATGAATCAACAAAATCTTCTTCCTTTTAGGATTTTAGGTTTCAATTATTCGCTTTTGTGACTGAAAAAATGTACCTACCACCGTTTTGGATTCCTATCTGAATCAAATTTAAAATTTGATTAATTTATTGGAATTGCTAAAATTAGAGGTTCATAAAGAATTTAAGTATATATACCACGTTCAAATTACTGGCATTATTATTACTGATTAATAAAATTCTAAAAAATCCATATCTATAAAATAAAGAAAGGGGAAATTCATTTATGGTAAAAAATTCTGTCATTTCAGTTATTTCTCAAGAAGAAAAGAAAGGATCTGTTGAATTTCAAGTATTCAATTTCGCCAATAAGATATGGAGACTTACTTCACATTTAGAATTGCACAAAAGAGACTATTTATCTCAGAGAGGTTTGAAGAAAAGTTTGGGAAAACGTCAACGACTGCTAGCTTATTTGGCAAAAAAATAAATAGAGTACATTATAAATAATTAATTAATTAGTTGGACATTCGAGAGACAAAAACTCGTTAATTTGATTAACTTGAAGAGTTATTTGGTTTTAAGTTATATGTTTCGATTAAATTTTGATGAACTTCATTTCACTTTCAGTAATTCATGGAAGAATGAATCGTTAAAAAACTTATAACTGCACCAACTACAAGAAAAGACCTCATGATAAAGTCAATATGGAGCCTCCGCACCCATCAATGCACGGTGTTCTTCGACTCATCGTTACTCTAGATGGTGAAGATGTTGTCGACTGCGAACCAATATTGGGTTATTTACATAGAGGGATGGAGAAAATTGTGGAAAACCGAACAATTATACAATATTTGCCTTATGTAACAATTTGGGATTATTTAGCTACTATGTTCATAGAAGCAATAACCATAAATGGACCTGAACAATTAGGCAATATTCAAGTACCTAAAAGGGCTAGCTATATCAGAGTCATTATGTTGGAGTTGAGTTGGATAGCTTCTCATTTGTTATGGATCAGTCCTTTTATGGCGGATATTGGTGCACATACCCCTTTCTTATATTTTTCGAGAAAGAGAATTGATATATGACCTATTCGAAGCTGCCACCGGTATGCGAATGATGCATAATTATTTTCATATTGGAGGAGTAATGTAATGACCCTTCAGGTCATTTTTAAATTAAAGAATTATTTCCCTCGTATAGAGCATTCCTGTAGCGACCCCAAGTCATTTATGACTTGCTGGCACTGACTGTTCGGTCGCCTGGTCGTTCGTTTGGGTTTTAGGCCCGTTTCCCTG
>JAJOOR010000932.1:0-67849 GCA_036250505.1 Solanum acaule | reverse complement strand
ATGAAGGTCTCCCCAAAACCCAATCTCCTTAGTACCAAGCAAGTAAAGGACCAAGACACTCTGTCATAGGCTTTGGTCATATCTAGCTTGATTACCACATTGTCTCCTTCTTTAGGCCTCTTGATGTCATGAGTGATCTCTTGTGCAAGCATGATACTTTCTGTGATGCTCCTCCCTCTCACAAATCCGGATTGATTGTCTGATATGAGCAGGGGAATGATAGCAGCTAACCTCATGCTTAGCAGTTTAGAGATGATCTTATTTGAGAAGTTACTGAGACTAATAGGCCTGAGGTTAGAAAAATTGTTAGGTTGTTCCTTTTTGGGAAGCAAAACCAGGCATGCATGTGACATAAACTTGGGCATAATGTGACCACAAAAGAAGTGTTGTACAGCAGCTAGCAGATCCTCTTTAATGATGTCCCAGCATGCTTGGTAAAATTTGCCACCTATACCATCAGGACCAGGTGCTGAATTTGGATTCATGGCAAACACCACCTGCTTTAGTTCCTCCAAAGTAGGCATTTCCTGCAATTTGTGGTTTGGTTGAATAGCCAACTTGGGGGTGTGGTGAAAAGAGAAGGTAAATCAAGAAATGCAAAGAAAGTCCCCTTTGACCCATGGGTTTGAGAAAAATGGAACCCCTCCATACAAAAAAGAGAGAGAGAGAAGAAATAATAAAAGAATGAAAAAGTTATGAAATAAAGTTGTGAAAATACAAAGAAAATGGGGTTTTGAATAGTCCACGGAAGATGAATAGAGGGTGACTTTTGAGCTTGAATGAGAATAATAAAGAAGAGGAAAGAAAGTGTTATTCACACCACATTTCATGAGGATAGAAGTCACTAAGCCTAAATGACCACACCTTTGCACTCAACCCCGTTACAAGCCTTAAAAAGACCTTTTTGATTTTGAGTGAGCTGAAGCAAGTGTTGATTGGAAAATACAAGCAAATCTAAGGGTGAAATCATACATTGTATTCATCTTTGTGAGTGTGAGCGTTGCATTTGATTTCGGATCTTTAAATTTTTGAGCCATTGTGTGTGAATATGGAATCATTCTTTGTGTGAGGGCATTTGATCACCTTTGTTGAGCTCGAAATTGCATTTGAAGCAAGTAACGTGAGCTTCAAATTCTTTGATAATGGTGAGTCACAACTTGAATCTTTGAGTGCACAATTGATCCTTGCATGAGTAAGTTGAGTTTTGTTGTGTGCATTCATGATTGAATCTTGTGTAGCACTGTTTGAGACATTCTTTTTGAACTGCTGAGCTTGAGTTTTACTTGAGGCCAAGTAAAAGTTTAAGTTGGGGGTGTTGACGAGTCCACGATTTGGACTCATTTAGGGCTTTATTTTAATACATTTAGTGTCCTCAAATACATATTTTGTGCCAATAACTGATGTAAATCCTTGAATTTAAGGTATTTGGAATGAGGAACAAAGCATGGACACTATTGAGCAAAAAGGAACAAGGCAGCTGAAAGAAAAAAGTAAAGAAGGCCTGAAGATTGCCTAACCCATTAGGCGAGTCGCCGAACAACCAAGGTCTCACCTAATGTTCCAGTGTGCCAAGCCTTGAAGAAGAAAACCAAGTCGACGATTGAAAGGAGCAGTCGGCGAGTCGCCGAATGGTTCCACGATGCAGTACCATATTGCCAAAAGTTACAAAACTTGAAGATGATGAAGGCCAAAGCAGAAAGGCGATGGAGTTGACCAAAGGGCGGATCGCCGAGTGTATCGGTGATCCTGACTTATTGCGCCGAATGGACCTTCGCAACACATTTTTGGCCGACTATCAATATATTTTTAAATTCTTAGTTTAGTATTAAACAATCAAGTAATCAAACATTCAATAGTTTTCAATATTATTTAGTTTTTGAAGCTTAGAGCTTAGAACTGAGTTTTTGGAGACATTTTTCCTTAGCTTTGAAGATTTGAAGATTTCCATTTCTAAGAAATTGGAAGTGGGTGTTGAAGATTCTTCATCTTAGACCTTTGTAAAGACAATATCTATTGTACCCAGTTGATGGAAATACAACTTGGTAACGATTTTTACCTTTTATGATGTCTAGCTGAACCCCCAATACTAGGGGTGTGATTATGTGATTATGGGTTGATTTAGCTGCTGGGTATTGTTAATTGATAGTGTAATACTGTTTAAAAGTGATTTTGTTCGGTGATTATGGTTGAAATTAATGGGTTATAGTTGCAAATATAATCCTAACTTCGTAGTTTCGGCTAGCTAGGGAGAGAGGTTTTAAAACCAAGATTTTTGAATCAATGGTTTGTGGGTATTGGGTTGTTATGGGTTCAAGAGAGTGAACCCTAAACATTTTTCCACACATTCAGCTCGAGAGAGTGAATGGACTAAAGTGAAGGCTGTGCTTAATTGCTGCTTATTGGTGTTCGAGAGAAACTAATTTGATTTGGGGTAAATTGTTCAAAAGAAAGTTTATCCCCACTAAATTCTAGCTTATTCACTAATGTACAACTATTCACTATTAGTTGCAATTACCCGGTTGTTTACCTTAGCCCATAATCCAATCACATCCCAAGAACACGTCTCCATATTTGTATTTTCGTGTTATTTGTTGTTTTAGTTGATAATCAAATACAAAACCCCCTTTGATAGTTGACATTTGCGTCATCCCAAAACTAGAATTATGTTTTTCTTCGCTAATGTTTTTGCTGTGATTGACTTGAGCATATTATTGCTTTTCGATTGATTCTCGATTACAAACCACTCCGTTGGGACTCGACCCCAACTCACTAGTTTGGTTGTATTACTATTGAACGATCATTGACGCTTAGTATTGGATGAAGTGTCTTTGATGACATTACAATAATCAGGAAACAAAGGGAGTATATAGTTTTCTAAGACTAAAAGCAGTTGTAGGGTTTACTTATAGGGTCAAAATGGTGTAGTTTAGTAGTTAAATGGGGTAGGAAATGACCCAAATAACCTTAACATAAAAAATATCAGATAGGTCCTATGGTACGTAAAAATTCCTACAAACTGTTATGGCGTTCGCACTTCCAAATACCGGATCCTAAGTATTCTTCAGTTTCTGTGATTTGATTCCTAAGGTTCCTAGGGTTTTCTATGGTTCAAAGATTGTAACACCCCATATTTTACGTGTACAAGTTGTACACATATGGAACTTGATTTAGCTTAGTGGTATAATTAATGAACTTGATTTCCTAGACGAATGGTGACAATAAAGAAACTATAAGGGTAACTCCCGTACATTGCAATATTGCACGATCGAGTGAACGTTAAATTTTAGAAGTATTTAAATTCTGGATCGAAAGGCTATTTGTAAGTCTAAAAGTTAAGGTGATCAAGTGTATATAAGTTTTGAGTTAAACTAAGGAGATTACGCTCGGAAAACGAATAAAAGAATTGAGGTGCTTGTTGGACTTTATAAAGCTAGCAGGTGTCACCTACTTCCTTAGCTCAAATGGGCTAGGTAGATGGGGAAGATTAGTTCATGCATTAGTGGGCTCACTTGAGGCCCAAATTAAATAAAAAGGAAAAGGGAATAGAGATGAGGCCTCACACAAATCTGTCCAAGTCCAACTACTTGAGCCCAATAAAGATTAAGGCCCAAATTAAGGGTATAATTCTGGCCCATGGCTTAATATTAGAAAGGGGAAAGATTGCAGCCCAAGATGAGTACATAAACGGACCATTTTGTGTATATATAATTCCAAGCAGATGCATCACCTACTTGGACCACTTTGACAAATTAGTGGTTGATATTAAAACTTAAGAGGTGGGGAAAAATAAGACCTTTATAATCCCCAAGTTGCTGGCCATTTCCTCACTTTTAAGAATAGATAAAAAAAATCAGATTTCTCTCTAAGCTTCTCCTATATATTTCAAAGCATAGCAACAACCACAAGTTTCCTAGGGTTCTTGGATAAACCCAAGCCCTTGCAAGGGAAGCTCAAGTTATGGAAGAATTAAAGTTAAAAGAAAACGAGTTATAAGAATTAAGGTAAAGTGAGTGCCCTATATTTGTCTTCCTTAAACACGAGTCTAAGTATGATATTTTAAGTATACTGTTGATAAGAACTCATGGGATGATGATGGGAAACTATGGTTTCACGTCCTCTATTGTATGTTGGATTGTTAGGACTGTTTTGGGACAGGTTGATATGTAAACATATTGGGGACAGCTTGGTTGATGTCTGGAAAGGGTGTATATTGTTGATATTGAAATATAGCTGTGTAGTGTACAAATGCAATAAAAGAAGGCGGGGATTGAATGAACACCCTTTGTTTGGTAATTACGGGTTTGCTGCCCGAGCATTATTGTTGATCGAGATTGGACTACCTAAGCATGTTTAGTAACTACTAATACTAGTTTATCACCAACTTTATTGTAGATAAGTATTTGAAAAGAAAGGAAGGTACTTTTTTTATAAAAAAAAAAAGAAAACAAAGAAACAAAACTTTCTTGATAAATAGTGCCGGTACAATTTTGTTCTTCCCCTGATTTTTCCCTCATAAGATATTTATCCATGATTCGCCGTTAGTGGCGTATTTCTCGATAAGATATTTATCCATGATTCGCCGTTAGTGGCGTATTTCTCAAAATAGGATGATTGATTTTGATCTCTCTATGAATATTTTATGAATTTGCGAAATATTCGAGATAAAGGAAAGTACTTCAAGGTAACTACAAGGTGGTACAACAAGGTATGTAAGTCTTTTCAATTTCCTACTAATTGACATGAAATCTAGACTCGTCCTCGATACATAGAGGCATCCTACCAGCTCTAACACGACTTATGACTTTGTTCTCACTCTTTAACGTGTTTGCACGTTCCAATACATGTTCATTGTCAAATCTGTACATACACATTGAATACCCTGTATGAGTTCTCCTTTTAACTAAATAAGGTCCATATATTATTTCAGCTCCTATGCATTTCATTAATTGTGTAACCACTCTCTACGTTGTTGTTCCTACATTATATGATTATTACACGTCACTTGTTGACTACATAGTCCCACAACTCAAAATGCTATGACCACCAAAAGAATCATCTCAAATGTTAATGGAAAGATATTAAATGAATCTGCTTATTGATGGGTGGTATCCCAGGGGTGGAAGAATCACCTAGCATGGGTCGATCTCAATATTACGGGTGGTATCCCAGGGGTTAAAGGAAAGCCTAGCATGGGTTGATCCCGATTTATATGTCTACCACTGATCAGCTGGTCATTTGTTTTATATGCTGTGCACCGAGTGTAAAGTAAAGAATGATAAAGTAAAGAAAAGAATGTAAAGTACCTGATTCCATAATATGAGAAAAGGTGGTCTTTTTTCCTTACATTGGAATATGATTTCATTTGAGTTCTTATTTAACATACAGTACTTCATGCATTACATACTTAGTACATTCTCCCATACTGACGTCTCTCTCGGGGGACCTGCAATTCATGTTGCAGGTACAGGAGCTAGTAGATCTCTCCAGTAGGAGAACAGGACATCCAACGGCTATTGGTGAGCTACTGGTTGATTCTGGGCTTTCCGAGTCTATAACATGTATTTTGGTATTGTATAGTAGCTGAGTGTAAGGCGGGGCCTGTCTCGACCTTAACCCCATAATGTTTTATCATTTAGAGGTGTTGTAGACTATGTATAGTGAAGTGTGGTTGTGCCTCGTGTCTTAGACATCATGGCCCCAACGGCCAAGTCATGTGCACTTTCTTTTGGCTTGTTAATACTGTCTACTTTCATGAAAACATGTTATCCATTATGGCAGCACCTTTAAATGTTCATAGATAAAGCATGATTACAGGTTGGTTCTCCCGAGCCTTCTCGGCAACGGGTGCCGGTTCACCTTAATGGTATTTTAGGCGTGACAAAGGTGGTATCAGAGCAGGTCATCCTAGGGAGTCTACAAAGCCGTGTCTGTGTAGAGTCTTGCTTATGGATGTGTTGTGCACCACATTTATAAACAGGAAGCTATGAGACATGTAGGAATTGTTTCTTTTCTTTCATTTCTTAGATCGTGTGATAGAACCAATGTTGTAGGAGAATCATATCTAACTTCTGAATTGCTTTATTATAGCAAAAATGCCGGTTACGAGGAGTAAAAGTACAGGTAAGCGAGTAGATGTGGCTACCCAAGAAGGGACCAGCCAACCACCACCTATTCAAGCTGTTCAAAGTGAGGCTCAAGATGAGTCTCTATCACAGACTTCCCCGACCTCTCCATCTCCAGAAGATCTGAGGGAAGCTGCACCTCAAGAACCCACTATTAATGCTACCGAGCAAGATTTAAGGACTACAGTTCAATTATTGACTCGTATAGTCGCTGCCCAAGGTCAAAGGCAAGAAGGCCCAGTTGCGGGTATTGGTGGTGTAGATAGGGCAGCTAGCACGCGGATACGTGATTTCCTTAATTTGGACACTCCATCATTCACCGGGTCAGATCCTAATAAAGATCCGCAAGACTTTATTGATCGAATCCAACGAACTTTGGATGTTATGCACGTGAGTGGTAAAGAAGCTGTTGAGCTAGCAACATATAGATTAAAGGGTGTGGCTATATTATGGTATGAAACTTGGAAGCAATCTAAGAGTACAGATGCACCTCCAAATACTTGGAAAGAATTTAAAAAGGCGTCTCTTGATCATTATTTTCCATTGGAGATTCGAGAGGCCCGCACAGATCAGTTCTTAAATCTTCACCAAGGGGGTATGAGCATGAGAGAGTACAGTCTCCAATTTAATTCCTTGTCCAGATATGCTCCCAATGTAGTTGCTACTATGGAGGATAGAGTTCATCGATATATGGATAGATTGGATTCGTATCTGGTTAGAGATTGTACTATTGCTTCTTTGAATAAAGACATGGATATAGCAAGGATGCAAGCTTTTGCACAGAAATTGGAGGATCAAAAGCAGAGAAGAAGGGCACAAGACACAGAAAAGGGTCAGTCCAAGAGGGCTAGGTCTACTAGGCAGTTTACACCACCCCAAGGTGAGTTTAAGCCTCAGTTTTTTAATAGACCAGCTAGGCCGTCATTTCCCTACTTTACAGCTAGCACCCCACCCGAATTTCAATGGCCGAGAGGCAATCAGTTTAGGCAAAAGAGTGTGAGCCAAGGTTCACAGACATTGGGATATCTAGAGCAGGGCAGTACAAGCCAATCAATGCCTCCTAGACAGCCTTGTAAACAATGTGGGAGGATTCATTTAGGTATATGTCGTATTGGAACAGATGCCTGTTATTGGTGTGGTATGCCAGGGCACCTAATGAGAGATTGCCCTAAAAGGCGCATGGGTGATATAGCACAACCTACTGGATCAGCTGTTGCATCGTCATCATCGGTGCCTCCTTTAGGTAGAGGTCAACAGGTTCCTACAGGTCGTGGTAGATGTGTTAGAGGAGCAGCTAGTTTTAGCGGAGTCCAAAATCGCACATATGCTCTAGGGAGTCGACAGAACTTGGAGGCTTCACCTGACGTAGTAACAGGTACATTGTTCATCCTTTCACATAATGTATATGCGTTAATTGATCCTAGTTCCACACTATCATATATCACTCCACTAGTTGCTGGGAAGCTTAAAAGAACACCAAAATTATTGAATAAGCTATTTGAAGTGTCTACACCAACCAGTGAGTCTATTATAGCAAGAAGGGTCTATCGTAACTGTATAGTAACTGTTTGTGATCGTGATACATTGGATGACTTAATTGAACTAGAAATGGTTGAATTTGATGTTATAATGGGTATGGATTGGTTGGCTTCTTGTTATGCCACGGTGGATTGCCGAACTAAGAGAGTGCACTTTCACTTTCCAAACGAGGCAGTCCTTGAATGGGAAGGCAATGTTGCAGCGCCAAGGGGTAAGTTTATTTCTTATTTGAAGGCGAAGATGATGTCAAAAGGGTATATATGTCATCTAGTTAGAGTGAGAGATGTGGAGGTAGAACCACCGACTCTTCAATCTGTTCCGGTAGTAAATGAATTTATTGATGTGTTTCCTGAAGAGCTTCTAGGTTTACCCACAGAACGAGAAGTAGAGTTTGGTATCGATTTAATTCTAGGCACTCAACCTATCTCTATTCCTCCGTATAGAATGGCCCTGGTAAAATTACGTGAATTAAAGGAACAATTAAAGGACTTGTTAGAAAAGGGGTTTATAAGGCCTAGTGTGTCCCCATGGGGTGCACCAGTGTTATTTGTATGTAAGAAGGACGACACGTTGAGAATTTGTATTGACTACCTACAATTGAATAGAGTGACAATTAAGAATAAATATCCCCTCCCCAGAATTGATGATTTGTTTGATCAGTTACAAGGTGCCAAGTGTTTTTCAAAAATTGACTTAAGAACAGGTTATCACCAAGTGAGGGTAAAGGAGAAGGATATACCTAAGACAGCTTTTCGAACATGGTATGGTCATTTCGAATTTCTCGTTATGTCATTTAGGCTAACAAATGCACCATCAATTTTTATGGATTTGATGAATAGGATGTTCAAGCCATTCTTGGATGTATTTGTGATAGTATTTATAGATGATATCTTGGTGTATTCAAGATCAGAAGAGGACCATGCAAATCACTTACGACAGGTATTACAAGTTCTTTGTGATCGGCGGTTGTATGCCAAGTTCTCCAAATGTGAATTTTGGTTAAAATCAGTGGCGTTCTTGGGTCATATTGACTTGATGAAGGAATAAGAGTTTATTCACAAAAGATAGAGGCCGTGAAAGATTGGCCAAGACCAACAACACCCACAGAGGTTCGTAGCTTCCTAGGGTTGGCAGGTTATTATAGAAGGTTCGTTGAAGGATTTTCTTCTATTTCTGCACCTTCAACTAAGCTAACACACAAGCCAGCTAAGTTTCAGTGGAATGATGCATGTGAAAGAAGCTTACAAGAGTTGAAAAGTAGGCTAACTTCCGCACCTGTATTAGTACTTTCGGAAAGCACAGAGGGGTATACAGTATATTGTGATGCTTCAGGGGTTGGTTTAGGATGTGTATTCACACAGCATGGTAAAGTAATAGCTTATGCCTCAAGACAACTGCGGCCACATGAGAGAAACTACCCAACACATGATCTTGAACTAGCAGCGGTTGTATTTGCTTTAAAGATATGGCGTCACTATTTATATGGGGTTCACGTTGACATATATACAGACCATAAAAGTTTGTAATACATCTTCAAGCAGAAGGATCTGAATTTGAGACAGCGAAGATGGTTAGAGTTAATAAAAGAATGACGATATAATTTTGTATCGAGTTATTTTTTGAAACAATAATATTGATTACTTTTCAATTTTATTATTAGGATTTTATATATTTATCTTTTATTTGATTAGAAAATAGTTATTCGTTCTTTCCTTTGTATTACTATTGGCATGCCTTTTGTTATTTTTCATATTTTAACTTGCACAAAAATAAAGACTTTTAAAAAATATTCCATACCTAACAAGTATGATTTTTTGTTAAATAAATCATATTGAAGAAAGATTTAAAAAAGGTCTAAGTTCAGTAGTTCCTCATAAAAAATAAGCATCCCTTCTTTTAAAAAATGAGGAGGATGAATTATTTACTTTTCATTTGATGATCAACGGCAAATAGAAAATTAAGTTGGTATTTTTTTTTTCAAAATATAAAACATGTTTTTTTTCACCCCAACAAAATAATAAGAAAATTGTATCTTATAAATTGAAACAATTATGATAAGCATTTTAAAGTTTTTACCTAAGTATTGAACATATTTATTTTTTTTAGTATGTGCTACTTTATAAGAAAATTTTATCTCTAAAATATTTGTTATGATCGCGCGAAGCGCAAACACGTTAGCTAGTTAAAATATAAATTAGAAAGAAAAATAAAATAAAAACGATTGTATGATTTAAGCCAAAAAAAAATAGAGAAAACCTTCCTTCCCCTTTTCATCTTTACCAGAACACCAAACTCACCCACCAGTGTCCATCCTTCCCCTTTTCTTATTTGCCGGAACACACAACCGGCTAAACCCAACACACTTCGATAATTATCTCCACTTCACCTTTTTTCTCTCAATTGTTAATCATAAATGGATTTTTTTTCCACTCATACACCTTTCTAATGTCCTTTGTTCTGACACCCATCAACATTGTAATTCTCATTTCTATCAAAGTCACTCTCCTTTACCAATATTAATTCACATTTGTTGATATTATTTTCATCTTCTATGTTGTGAGCTTCTTAGGGTTTGAATTTCTTAACCGTTTTGAAGAAATAATTTCAAAGTGTATTAGCCTTGCCAGAAAAATGAAGTTTTCACCGGAATTGTTTTTGACGCAATTTGATTTTTATTTTTTGATAAAATTTTCTTCTACTCTAATGAAAATCTTTATCAGGGAACTCATTTGATTTTTTGCTTAAGTGATGCTTCTCCGACAAAAATAACAACAACGATGATATTGATGATGGGGGAATGAGGCTAAAAAAAGAAAGAATGAAGGATCATATGGAAAAGGGGTGTATCGAAGGATGGTGGCGAAGGAATTTGCCTAATGAGATTCAAGGTAATCTTGGATTGAGAAGTTAAATTGGGGAAGATGACCGACAACGATTTTTTTGTTTTTTTTATCTAATCAAATTATGTTTTTCTAATGTTGATATGTCCATTTTTGAATTGTCCGGAAAAAAATTGATGTCTTCAGGCTCTTCTTAGATGTGCATTACACCGATGATGCCATGTCATCAAAAAGTATTCAATAGGTACTGCTTTTGAATGGCAGAAGTGTTCAATAGGTATAGCCCATTGTTAAGCTCTCTTAGTAAATTATACAAACAACTTTAAGGGGTCGCAGATGACTTAGGTCATATATATATATATATATATATTACCTTAAAAGAATGAACTCCTAACTTGAATGTTAAATTACTATAATATCTCTAACTTAGGTTGTTACTTTTCCGATAAGTTGTGACTTTTTTCAAAGAGTTGTCATTTTCAATGAGTTATTACTTTTTTAAAGGGTTATGATTTTTCGATGAGTTGTGACTTGTTTAGTAAGTTGTGACTTTTGCAAAGAGTTGTGTCTTTTTCAATAAGCTGTGACTTTTCCAAAGGGTTGTGACTTCTCGGAAAAGTGATGACTTTTTAGATAAGACACAAGAAACATTTGTTCATACTACCCTTTGTTGACTATAAGTAGAGGGGTTTCCTCTCAATTTTCCACCACAATTTTTTTGAATATTCTACTCTTCTTCTTCTTGCATTTTAAATTTTTTCGTGTGATTTATTGTCGTCGAGTGAGTTCAAAATTTAGTGAAATATGAGGTACCACTATACTGATGAAGTAAGTCGTTCTATCCTAAGAGGGTATATTCCATAAACTTGAGTACTTGAGGAAAATAATTTTGATGATATAATAATTATTTCTTCGCTTAATATATACATTAGTATGTAATGTTCCAATATACGAAGTTAACATGATGTAGTCTAAATTCATTTATTTTTGTTAACAATTTCTCTTGTGATGTAGATATATGCTTCTCAATATCTTTTTCCAAAATTTAGAGAATTGTCATGATTTGTTTTTTATGTTCAAGACAAAAGAATGACTTTATTTATCAATGCTACTTATGTGATTTATACTCTCATGAAGTTTGCTTCAAAATAGTTATTACAGTATAAACATTGCCTTTTGCTTTACTTATTTACTATTTCTTAATATTTCAGTATTTTGGACGAAGAAAAGTTCATATGACCTATAAAAACACCAATTGAAGTTTGTATTAGTTTATTTTTTATTTTTTATTTTATAGCTAATTTTATGAGAAAAATATTTTCATTAATGCAAATATATATTTATATTTGGATAGGTATTTGTATTTAAATTAAAGTATTATATATGTCACAAATGTGTTATCAAGTTAACAAGATCTTTTAACTTCAAAATATATTATTTTAAAATATTCCGAGTTCTTTTTTTTAAAAAAAATCCAACAACAAATGTTAAAATATGTGAATATATAAAATGTAGTTGTTCTCTTCACATGTTCATATGGCATTTAAACAATTTAACGTGGAATACACATGCAAAGCACATCTGGTTAGATGACAAGAAAAATACAAAACAAATAATGTCTATAGTGAGATAAGACTAACCAAATGATTGAACCTCATCAAATTGAAATAAATATATACATTATTGCATTTAACTAATAAAAATTCTCATTGACCATCTTCATAGGTTTGCGTGAATAAGAGATAAATATGATAGTCCATATTGAACATTCACAAAAGAATCTGCAATATTATTTTTTGCTAAGCTTATTATTCAAATCTTCGCTTGAATAAGCAACTATTTACTATAACATATATTTTGAAATTGGTAATCACGTGCAACGCACGTGTCAAAAAACTAATATATATATATATATATATATATATATACACACTCACATTAGTATTGATGTACGTGCGTTGCACGTGAATTCCAAACTATAACACTACTTTTTAAGATGATGTCAAAATTTAAACAAATGATATAAATGGAATAATAAAGTATAAGTTCCTATAAATAATGTAAGGTGGTGTGACATCTCTCTGTCGCCTCTAATTATATCTATCTTTTTTGTTCTTTTTTCTCATTTTAAAATTAATTATAATATGTAAATTTTAAAGTCATTGTCGCGCCCCATTTTTTGCAAAACAGGTTTTGTGCATGACCTAACGACTCTTTTAGAATTTTTATTTTTAAAAAAGAGGCATCACGTAACGAATTAAAGGAGTGTTAGGGCACCTATCTAACCTAACTAATCTATCTAAAGGATCTGTGAAATCATAGATTTAGGTAAGGGTTCAAATTATTTCGAGAGGAACGTGTTAAGCACCCCTCGAGGTCCACAAATGTGGGTCACGATTGTATCACATACAATTTATGTGGGTGGTTACAAGTAGCAATTAATATCACTATTTATTAATTAATTAATCAAGCTAAGTGATTAAATAAACGAAATAAATAAATTAAAAATTAAACTTGTTATAAAATAATATATTGTGGATGTCCACTACATCAAGAAGTTACTCCAGTACTTTCCTCCATTATGAAGATAATCAGAACCTCCATAACCTCCACCTTCATAACCATTATTCTTGTAAACTTTCACTTCCATAACCTCCCCCATTATATCCATGTTAATGTCATGTTTATGACTAACTTTTTGTATGTCTCTATGTTACACTATAAATAGTGGACATAAGGGTTCATATTGTAGACACCTGAAGGCTTGGAATAATAAGAAAAGCTCTCATCTCTTGTCTTCCTATTTCTATTGCTTTCATCTTCTATAATTCTTGTTTTATTTTGCTTTAGTTTTATAACACGTTATCAGCACGAATGTTCTACCATTGCAGGATTGAAGCAAAATAAATAAAAAGAGGTAAAATAATTGTGTTTATTTTTCTCTCGAGTACAAGGTAAATTATTGTGGAATCTATTTTATTTATTACTTGTGAACAAGGTAAATGATTAATATTATTGTTATTGTGCATTGTCTTCACCTATGACTATATATACTTTCTTTTGTATGTGAAACTTATTTTATATTTTATTTATGATTATGCTCACTGTTTTGGTTATTACATAAGTTTTTAATTTATTTTGTTTTGTGTGTGAAATATTTTGGGATCACATATAAATTGAAAAAGGGGTGGTGGTAGTGAACAATTTTATTTTAGTGTGATTCGAACTATTTTCTTAGTGTGCAATTGATTCTTTGATTTATAATGGTAATTCACTAGCTAAATTATTATGCACCAGACATAATATAATATAATGTTATATGTAACTCTCTGTTTTGACAAGTTTAAGATATTAATACATACTTTGTTGAGAATATTTTTATTGTGTTTCTTTTGAAATATATTTATTTGTGCATGTTAATCACAAAGTGACAATATTTTTTTAAGGCTCAATGGCGAGTCCTATTATATTTGGCTTATTATGTCAGTAATTGAGGATAAGACGAAGGATTCAAGTCCTATCGCACCAAGAGGGTACTACATCGGGTGAGAGTCCTGGTGCATCATGATAATAAAATGTTGGGTTGGATCCCAACAAATAATGACCTAAAATGCCTTCTTATGGGTAAGATGTTGGGTTCAAGTCCCAACATTATATAATGACGATGTAATGATGACTGAGCAAATTGATATGCTCTTGATAAAGTCATGAAATTTTTTCAATTGATTTTTCTCTATTCTCTTATGTGAATGTGGTAGCAGGATATAATGTGTCCGAAAATGACAAGTGGTTAAATGTATGAATATGAGTATGGTAAAATGTAAATGATCAATTGTGGTAAGTAAAAGGAAGAACATTTTGGGTTCTTAAGATGGTCCTTCAAATGTGAAGGTAATTTTTAACCATCAAAGTGGTATGAAAGGTTATTGGTCACATTGGGTTGGTACAACTCAATTTGAAAGTTTTGTAAATCCTCCATCAAAATAAAGAAATACAAAGTGGTAGTACATTTAGTACTTTTAAAGTGATGTTGAGGTGGGTCAAATAAATTTAATAATGTCAAAGTATGACTAATAAAAACTTATGGAGCATGTACAAATGGTTATGGTCATTTCTTGAAGAGAATGTGACTTGTGTTCGTTTGGATAAGGACATGTTCATGTATGGTTAGATAAATGTCACATCTCACCTCTACGGAAGGTTTGACATATTGAAAAAATATATATATTGACATGGATGGTCATATACTTTGAGTACTACACATATATTATGGTATGTTATATCATGAACTGTTGGAGGATAAAAGAAATTAATAATTCTTTCCTATAAAGGTTGTGGCCATGACAAAAATAAATATTGTTGTGTGGCAACACAAATTTGTCATTGGTTGGCAAGAAATATGTCTTGCATGTGATAATTTTAATCATGAAAATAATAATAATTTACTCCTTCAAGGAGTTGGTCACCATAAGAATGGTTGTGTGAAATTTGTGGCAGTACACAAAATTAATTGAAAGTTTCGGAAGGACTAATTTGTTACTATCCATAAAATGAAATAGTTCATAATATTGAGGTTGTCGTAAGTCTCAAAAGAAACTTTTTAAGTTTCGGAGGAATTGAAAAGAAATATTATTATATTGAGACTGCAAATTATTGAAAGATTAAATATTTTTAGATTACTACAATCAAAGCGGGTTATGAATATTTACATAAAAGGTTACCCGTGTTTCTATTGTTTTTCGTATAAAGATATGGGCATGATGAAGGAATCACATGCAAAAGTAAACTAGAAGTTTACTAGAATAAATATCAGTTGGCATAACCGGTTGACCATTCTGGTTCAGTTTTGATGCAAAAGAAATTGAGAATTCAAGTGACTATATGTTTGAAGAAATAAAAGACTCTTCAAGAATTCTCTTGTGTTGCTTTTTCTCATGATAAAATGATCATTGTACCAATTAAGGTTGGGATTGTATTCCCTGAAATTATTTGGAACATATAAAAAGGTGAATATGGTCCCGTTCACCTGTAATGTGGACGACTTACTATTATGATTTAATATATGCATCTATGGTATGGTCACATGTGTACTTGTATCAACTTATAAATTGGTTTTTGTAAGGTTGTTTGCTCAAATTGTTAAATTAAGAGAACAATTACAAACTATAAAATTGTGTTGATAATACTGGTTGGTTTAGCAGAATTATTTGCCTTCAATTATAGCTAGACCATTGATTATGAGAACAAATCTCTCAAATAAAATTTGGTATGAGATGAATTTATTTAACATGTATGCATCAAGCCAACAAGGTTCTCCCATCACAATTGGTTCAGGATCAAGAACCAAATAATTTCCATCTAAAAATGTGATGTGTGCACATATGATTTTATCGCTTCACCACTCACAAAGAAGGATCCCCAAATGAGGTTGGGGGTAAATGTTAGATTTCCTAACATTAGAGGGAGATTTATTTAGCAGCTGAAAATTATGTGTGAGGTGAATTATCTAGATCCTCGATAAAAAAAATGTGAACTTGAAGTTCAAGAGATAATTCATTTGCAAAATGTTGCAAATAATTTGTCAAATATATTTGCTGACCCAATATTTCAATTAAGGTGCAAATGCTCCAATAAATAGTCCTTGAGGGATAGAGTCTATGGTACGCCAGAAGCATGATAGACCAATTGATTTCAAACATAAAACTCCTTGAAGAAGGAGAGGAGCAAATTATCAAAATGGTCATGATAATGAGATAAGTGCTTTAAAGGAGCACTATGACATAACACTTCATAAAACCTTGTCAAAGGTTCAGGTACCTAAATATGATGAAAAATGAAGAGATCTCAATAAGTTATGTCGAATTGGAATCGAATTAGAATGATCGTCGACAGTATCTTTGATATGAAGTAGCACTCAATGCTATAAGTGGTTACGAGGATCTTAAATTTGAATTTGTCATATAATATGGACAGATAAATGATTGGCCAAATAAAATGCACTATTCAAGTATATTTTGTTTCACTTAGAAAAGTGATGTTTTTGAACTTATAGTTCATAGATCAAAATATATGTCAGTGGGGTACAAATGAATCATTGTGCAAAAGTATAACCGTAAGATATAAAGTACGGTTTGTGCCTTGGGGTATAAAGGGTTTTCGCAAAAGTCCTGACATTATTAAATGGAGATATGTTCTCCAGTGGTGGATGCAATGAGACTTGTTTCAGTCTGAAAATAGATGAAATATTTGAATATGTATAATGATTAATTATCATGTCTAACTAGACGATGAAGGTTATATGAAAATTATTGAACGATTTAAAAGGTTTTAAAACAATTACATTGAGTACCCAATGGTTCTGAGATTGCTTAAAACAAAGAAAGAATCTTTTCAACCTAATGAAAATTATTTAAAATGTCATGTATTAGTGCAATTGGTGCACTTACAGATTGCTGGTTATGCAAATGCTAGAAGATTAATTGATATACATAACGAAAGTAATGTGAAATGATTGTCATATTATCATTCAAGTTATGCCAAGAAACTAACAAACTAAGTGACTCAACACATAGAAGATGTGTGATTTTCTTTGAGAAGAAAAGACAAGGTTCAATAAAATTGAAATGATCAATCTCCGAGTCAAAAATGATTTGATTGTGTAGATGAAGAATATTTATTTGATCCGCATAAAGCTCGATCGCAAATGGACTATTTATTTACATATGAAGGCACAACAATATCTTGGCGTTCAAAGAATCAAACATTGGTAACCACTTCTTCAAATCATGCAGAAATAATATTGATCTATGAAGTAAGCCAGGAGTGTGTTTGGTTGGAATCATGATCTATCAAATTCAGAAAATATGTGATTTTCCTTTGGCAAAGGATATTCTAGCCACCATATACAAAAATAATATTGAAGGGAGGATACAATCAAAGGAGATCGGACAAAGCATATTTCACCAAAAGTCTTTCTTACACATGATCTTCAACAAACTGGTGAGATAGACATTCAAAGATCCATTCAAGTGATAATCCGGTAAACTTATTCACTAAAGATTGTCAACATCAATATTTGAGAAGTTGTGATACAAGATTGGAATGCATTGTTTCTGAGATATCAAGTAAAGTTTTTATCGGGGGAGAAAATACGTGTTGTACTTTTTTCCTTAATCATGGTTTTATCCCAATTGGGTTTTCCTCGTAAGGTTTTTAACGAGGCAACATTCAAAGTGTATTAAAAGATATGTGTACTCTTTTTCCTTCACTAGAATTTTTTTCCCACGTGGTTTTCTCCTATTAAGGTTTTAACGAGGCATATTATCTATGGACATCCAAGGAAAAGTGTTATAAAATAATATATTGTGAATGTCCACTACATCAAGAAGTTACTCCATCACTTTCCTACATTATGAAGATAATCATAACCTCCACCTTTTTGACCATTATTCTTGTAACATTTCACTTCCATAACCTCCCCCATTATATTCATGTTAATGTCATGTTTATGACTAACCTTTTGTATACCTCTATGTTACACTATAAATAGAGGCATAAGTGTTCATGTTTGTAGACACTTGAAGACTTTGAATAATAAGAAAAGCTCTCATCTCTTGTCTCCCTATTTATATTGCTTTCATCTTCTATATTTCTTGTCTTATTTTGCTTTAGTTTTACAACAAAACTAAGATTAAACAATTAAAGAGAGATAAGCAAGGAGAAAAAAAATACACAATAATATAGAGGAAATACATTTTTTAATTAATTAACTACCCCAAATAAATACACACAACAATATATAAAGAAAACAAAATGTGAAAACCTAAGTTAAATTATCCCTTTTTGGATCAGTGCTCGGCTTATTCAGTGTGTCAAGACAAATCAAGGTTTGTCATTTTTCTGCTCGAGTCAACTTCCATGACCTCCAATAAAGGGTCTATTAAGGTGGTTTTAAACTAAAATAAAATATAAGTTTCTTAATTAGACCCCTTCAACGTCAAGCAAAATAGTTTGGACGAGCACTTAGCACATAAATTTCATATTGGCCTCTAGGTTTAGTTATTAGCATGCCAGCAAACACACATAGATAGTGAAAGGTCTCATGCTAGTGTGTGCAAACAAACATAAAAACGGGCATCATAACAATGCAATAATTAATTTTTAGAAGGGGCAGAAAAGTAAATGCAGAGCAACAAACAATTTATTAGTTGATTTTAAGTGGCAAAAGAGTATGCATAAATTAATTACTAAGCAAGATTTAATTAGGGGGGCAGCAAGCATTTAAAACAGTTCAGATTTTAAGCATGATTATTATTAAGCTGATTTAACTTTTAAAACGAGCAGGGAAATAATTAAACATTAACAGAGCAAAAACAATCATGCTGAAAATAATTATTCAGTTATTAATATGCTGGAAAAATTGTCGAAATCTACATAGAAAGTTCTAAACCTCATTAGCATGCATACATTTATTAAGGTCCTATGGGCATGATTTCTAATCAATTAACAGGCTGAAAATATTAACATTCTAAAGCATATTAAACCCTGACAAGATTATTTGAACATGCTGGATTTATATAATATGATTAATTAACATTGGTTTTATTAGTTATCCTATAGACATGGTTTCTAAGTGTGAACATGCCGAAATTTTATTGATCCTATAGGCAGGATTTCTATGTGAATGACATGCAAGATTTATTATAATATGATTAATTAAAAAACTTCATTTATTAGAGTCTGATTAATTAACAAACCGCATTTATTAGTGTCACAACCCGAGTCTATATCCTGGGCGTGGCCGGCACTCAAGAACCATTGTTGGTCCCCAAGCAAACCCTCATCCTGGTTGACTACAGGCGGAAGACTACTTAAGCATGCAAATGCTTAAAACTGAATAAAAATTCATGAAACTGAAATAGAAAGCTTTAACTCAAAAGAAAACTCTGAATAATAAAAATAATATATTCAGTTCTCGCCATAAATAGGCAACTTAATTCTTTAACCATTTAATAAAATAAATGGAGAAATAATACAGACTTCTCAACTATACTGACTATCTATGAAGCCTCTAACTGATAAAGATGGAAATCGGGACAAGACCCATGACATCCTGACTAAACTGAAAAGTAAATGAAATCCTCCAGAAACAAAGAGGCTCACCATAGCTAACTCGAACAACCGGATGTATCAACGAATCTCCTGTTGATGATCCTAAATACCTGTGTCTGCATCATGAAAAGATGCAGGCCAAATGGCTCAGTATGTGGAATGTACGAGCATGTAAGGGGAATTCTAAAACATAAACATAAGCTTGAAACTTGATAAAAAGGAAACATACTTACCTATTTTCAAACTTACTCAACTCAAGGAATATTCAAGGATACTCAAAACTACTCAAACTTACTCAACTCAAAAATATTCAAGTATAAGATACTCAACTCAGAGATATGATATTCGACTTTGGGTACTCAACTCTAGATACTTAACTCAATATAAAGTAACAATACACATGTAATATATGAAAAGCTTTATAAAACAGTAAAAACAACTCAGTTCGTTAAAGAAAATACAATAACAAACTCAACTTTACTTATATAATAAATTAATATAGTTTATGTGGGAGTTTCTCTAACCGACAACCACCACTATGAGCCTAAGTGGTGATACAACGTCTTGCCCACGCTACCAGAATTGTCCTATACTTTGCCGTCATATAGAACGCTTAACTTAGTGGATCCACTAGCTTATCTTAAGGAGTCATCTAAAAAGTATGACCATTTAATACCCATGATGGCTACATGGTTTATGGAGACTTGAGTTAATATGAACTTGCATCCCCATATCGGTGCTCAATACTACTCCCAAAAATATACTTAGCTCATGTATTTTTAAAACAAACTTCTTTCTTTGGTTTGAGATAATTACTCAAAACAAAGTTCTCTTGGAATCGATGTTCCCTTTCTTGCTCAAAACTCTTTTGGAAATCTTTGTTTCCTCTCATCTTAAATGTGAAAACATTTACTCTTGGTAATACTTAGTTCTCATATATCATTTTAAAGAAAATGAACTTTACTCTTACTCTTTACTCAACTTCAAAGCTTAAGTCTTAAAACAAAGTTAAAACATTTGTAAAAGACTTCTTAAAATATGGTTCATGCCGAATTATGGACGGTAACGAATCAATGCAATGTTTTCAATAACTATAGATAGAACTCAATACTTAGAACTCAATAACTTCCACGATACTACTCATCTCAAGACTGTTCGACTTATAGTGTTCATGCGGAATTATGGGCATGAAATATTCAACTCAAGGACTCAAAGATACTTCTCAAAAGGGATTAGGAACTCAACACTTAAAGGCTTAGAACATGAAGATACAACTTCTCTGAAAGATTCTCAACTTACGAAGTTCATGCAGAATTCTGGGCATGAAACAACTCGACTCGATGGTCTACATAACAATATGGAACTCATGCATACGACTCTTCTCATTCTCTTACTTAAAACTTAGTACGAATCAATAGTTGATCTCAAAGGATTGACAATTGAACTCAAAGACTTTCTTGAACTCTACTCTTAACTCTCTCTTGAATGTGAATTATGAATTCAAGAGTTATGGTTCACGATATGGAGGATATCGTGATGACAAAATATACTCAGGAATACATTCTCCTCACTCGGATACTCACTTGCTCGAGTCCTGAAACAAGTTATTAGAAATTGTAGAAGACTCCTCCAAAAGGCTCAAAGAGACTTTATCAAAAATATTTGAAAGAACTGTCAAAACTTAACTTTTAACTCTACCTTGAATTTGAATTTGAATTATGAATTCAAGGTTATGCTTTGTGATAGGAAAGATCTTGTGATGTTTAGGAGTGTTTTTAGATAGCTAAACATGAGAAAAGATCAAGAAATCATTATCTGAAAGTAGGTCCGCGACGCGGAGGTGAAATTAAATTTTGGTCGCGAAAATACTTTTTGAGACAGAACTGTCCGTGACCGCTCCGTGACGCGGAGGTGAAATTAAATTTTGGTCGCGAAAATACTTTTTGAGACAGAACTGTCCGTGACCGCTCCGTGACGCGAAGAGACTTTTTTGTGAAATTTTGGGACAAGTCCGCGACGCGGACAAGAGCTTCAGATTTTCCCGACTTTTTCCTTCTTCATTTTCTAACCCCAATTCACCTAAACTTGGTTCTTTTTCTCAATTCCTCTTTAGATTTAGACACCCAACACATGTACACTAGAATCTAACTCTAACAACTCTATAAATCAACACAATAACCTTAAGAACTCCTCAATCTCAGCCCAATTCAAGAACGGAAGAAAATTCATGAATACATAACAAGAACATCAAAGCTTCAACTTTCTAGAAAGAATTTAATGCTAAAATTAACATAATTGGTGTGTGGGTGAACAAACCCAACACTATGGAAGCTTATATACCTGAAAGAATTTTCTTCTTGAAGCAACTTGAAGGAAAACCTTTGAAGAAGAACCCTAGCCTTAGCTTTTCTTGAACTTCTTAAGCGTAGAATCTTTGGAGTGGATGAGAGGGTTTTGATTTAAGAAAACTTATTTTCTACACGTTTAACGCAATTTGGATGACCTACTAAGGGTTTTTAGGACTAAAATACACCTAAAGAAATAAATAAAACGAGCTTGGAGTCGGAATGATTTTTCACCAGGCAATGAGGTCCGTGTTGGCTCCACGTTGCGGAGCCATCGCGGAGCTGCTGCCAGGTTTGCGCGTCGTTAGTAAATCAGTCATAGTTTTTTACTCAGAGCTTGGAATTGAGCAAACTCGGTGGCGTTGGAAAGAAGACTCAAAGGGATTTAATTTAATATTGTATGGGTCTCCTAAATCATTCTTTACTAAAAGTTATGGTCATTTGAAGTTGACCCAAAACTTAAAAAAAACTTAGGAATGACTTGAATGCTTTTCTCTTTGATTCTTCTTGGAACTTAAGGTGCTACATATAGTGACCTTACCACTCAAGAAATTTTAAATTCCTTACAAAAATCTCACTCACTACGAAGAACGATTCAAGTCTTAGTTCGAAAAATTTTCTGGGGTGTTACAATATCTCCCCCTTGGGATCATTCGTCCTCGAATGACGGCTAGTCTGGGTATGGAATGGTTTACTCTTGCTAAGGTTTGCATCTAATGGTATGCTCTTACTATATTCAAACTTAACCCAAATCCTTAAGCTCGGATTCTATACCTCTCTATATAGGGAATCTCATCCCAAGACTATTACTTTTTGCCACCACATTCAAGCTTAGTACTCTAACAACTCCATGAACTTCTACTAACCAACTCCTTCGGATCCAACTAAGGGCTATCATTTAACTATTTCTCATAGTAGAACCTCATCCTCCTCTTTTATAACCTTCGATTGAATTATCACACCATCATCATCATAATAAGACCATCGACCTCTTCTTTCTAACATCACTCCATTACAAAAAGGGCCTCTAAAGAGATATCCCCCAAACTCTTTAGAACTAATTACTATCTTACTCTAAAACACTTGACTTGATTTCTCATCTTATCATCTCCCACTTAGGTCTAAAGCTAACACTTGAAAGTTATGGACCTATTCCAACATCTCTAACTAGTCTACATCCTCTTTTACTCTAACACTCGGGAGAAGCTTATATCATGACCACCAAACTCTCCCTAAGTAGGTACTAAGACTTCTTTCTAAGGTGTTTTGTTAGCCTCTTCTAATTATATTACCCTCTCGGTACAGCTCTTAATCCTCTTGTTACTCTTGTGACTTAGCCATACTTCACTCCCCTTATCTATACGTTAGGGTCTCTAACTTGTACCACTCATATCTATTGTAGCTAATCACCTCAATTTCTCACCTACTCTATGTCAAGTCTTCTAGATCAAATCTCAAGAATAAAATCATAACCCTCATGTTGTCATTCTTTTGATCATGACACTCATCTCAAATTCAAGCGTAATGTTTATTATTAAACCCGAATATCAATACGATTACTCGCCTACTATACTATACCCCATTACTTGATCAGATATATAACCTTCTGAACATCATGACCCTCTCAAACAAATCATAAGCCTAACTTAGATCTATCACATCATAAATACTCTACTCTCTTATTCAACACATGAATTTAGTCTCATCTAATACGATGGCACATAGACATCAACTTTATTCTGGTTAACAAATAAAAACTTTATCTCATCTTGACTAGCAACTCTTACTCTACCTCCTATCATGATGTCACGGACTTAGAGTTTTTGCTAAAGCTCTGTGCGGCACTTGACAACTTACTTACGAATCTTTCACAATCTTGTAAGCTCAAGTAAGCCATTTATGCTAAGATCACTAAGAGAATGCAAAGAAAGACTTAGAAAGATTTGGAAAGTTTTGGAAAAAGGCTTATATTGCTTGGAAGAAAGCTTTACACTTGGTTGGATGCCTAGAAAATGAAGGCCCCCTCTATTTATACTACAACCTAGGGGCTAAAATGTAATTTAAAATTACTTTGGAAGTCCCTAAAATATTTACACTTTAGTCCATCTCTAGAAAACTCTACACTTTCTTGAGAATTCTAAGGCTTTCTTGGAAACTATCTAAGGGCTTCTAGAGTTTTCTATAAACCTCTCCACAATTCTAGACTATTCCGCCCCTATCCGAATGCAAAATTTGACTGCGAAGTGGCGGGACGTGACACTCTCCCCCACCTATTGATGCGACGACCGCGTCGCATTGCCGCTGCATAGGTGTCCGAGTCTTGTGCATGCGTGACCAATAGTCCATTGACTCGATCAACTCCCTCGCGCAACTCCTTCAGTTGCTTCTTGATCTCCTTCAGCTCAGTCTTATGATTTACCTCATTCTTAGGAGGCACGCACCTGGGCGGCTTCTTTGGCATCACTGTATTGTTCTCCTTCCTCGTGCATGGTGGCATGGACCCTTTAGCACCATTGTCGTCTTTTGAACTTGTAATCGTGGTTGCGAATGTTTTCTCCTTCTTCTTAAGGCTTCTCTCGAGCTGGATGGCCATTGGTCGGACTTTTCCTTCCGTCTTCGATGTTTTGACCATGGGAACCATGCATGATCCTCCTTGCTCCATGACTAAGAGTTGTTGGAGGTACAAATCGATCACAGCATGACACTGTTGGAAGAACTCTTGCCCAAGAATTATGTCGAAGAGATCTAAATGAGCGACAATGAAGTTGGTCTTACCTTGCCACTCGCCTAGCGTGATGCTTACTCCATGCGCGACTCCATACACAGGAGTTGGTGGTGCATGGACAGTCCTGGGCGTTACTTGGATTGTAACTCAGCCCCAACCTTATCATTGTTATCTTGGTCATTATGTTGGCCTCTGCACCCGTGTCGACCATAGCATGAGCGGGTCTTCCATTGATCGTGATGTCGACATACTGCGCGCCGTATTCTTTCGGCTTCCCTGGCTTCTTGGTGATAGCTCTGCATAGTCCTATCAAGCCCAACTGCATCGTTTCTACGCCTTGTCCTTGCTCTTATGCATCCTTCTCCTTTCTCTCTCGCAGGATAGCACCAAGGCTCTTCAATTCAGGGCACCTTGCGTAGCCATGCAGCCCACCGCATATGTAGCAATCGTATTTCCTTGTAGGCTCTGTCTTCCTCTCGACATTGCTTTGACATCCAAACTTCTTGCCATCAGACTTATAGGTATCATGCTTTTTAGGATGTGGCCGCTGCTCCTCGACTCTGCCACAATCTCCCCCACCATGGTCATAACTACCTCTCCTCTCTTCTCCTCCGGCTCTATTGGGCTTCTAATGCCTAAAGTCTGTCAAAGCTTCGGCCTACGTGATGGCTTCATTGATAGTCCTGACCTGTCGGCATTCCAACTCTGTCCTGGCCCAATTTTGTAGCCCATCCATGAAGTGGGAACAACATATCTTCATCCGTGAGGTTGGGAATCTGAAGCATGAGAGTGGTGAACTCTTTCACGTACTCCCGAATGCTACCTTTTTGCTTCACTTGCGCTTCGTCTCATAGATGGCATTGTTAGGGAAGAATGCCTTCTTGAACTCCTCTTGGAATGGCTCTTAAGTGTTGATGGTGCAACGCCCATTCCCTATTTCTGACTCTTTACGCCTCCACCACAACATGGCCATCTCCGAAAGATACAACACAGCGGTGTTGATCTTACTCTAGTCGCTCTTCAGCCTGTTGCACTTGAAGTAATTCTCCAAATGCCACAAGAAATTCTCCACCTCATGCGCATCACGGACGCCTTTGAACACAGGTGGTTTGGGAGCCTCAACCTTGGCCTCCCTATTTCGGTCAAGCGATGATCCTCCAACTTCCACGCCCTCTTTGAGTGCTTTCTTCTCGGCCTTCATGGCCTCAATCGTGCTCAACGCCTCCATGAGCCAACACTCCAAGGAAGTGATGGCCTCCTTCATCTCAAACTCGGACTGCTGGCGTCCCTCCTACTCCTTTGGATGTTTTCGGTCTCTTCAAGGGTGAAGTCTTCAAGAGTTTTGAACTTGTCGTCAGCCACATTCATGCGCCGGCCTAATATCTCCACGGCCTGCCTCGCCACTTCAACCCTTACAACCCATTCTTCTCCAGCGGTGACGTCAATGGCCTCCTCGCCAAGTTCATCGTCACTTGCCTTGGTAGTCAAAGCTGGATGAGATGTTTGTGCCTCGCTCGATGTGGGGTTGAGCAGTATTTCCTCATTACTCTTTTGGTTCCTCTTTCCCTTGCGGTTCTTCTTTCCACCATCTGTACGGACGTTGGTGGTGCTAGCCGTGTTCATGTCTCCTTCGGTAGTCATTCCCTTAGTATCAAACCTTTGCTCAGATACCACGTTGTCATAGACTTAGAGTTTTTGCTAAAGCTCTGTGCAGCACTTGACAACTTACTCACGAATCTTTCACGATCTTGTAAGCTCAAGTAAGCCCTTTATACTAAGATCGCTAAGAGAATGCAAAGAGAGACTTAGAAAGATTTGAAAAGTTTTGGAACAAAGCTTTACACTTGGTTGGATGCCTAGCAATTTAAGGCCCCCTCTATTTATACTACAACCTAGGGGCTAAAATGTAATTTAAAATTACTTTGGAAATCCCTAAAATATTTACACTTTAGTCCATCTCTAGAAAACTCTACACTTTCTAGAGAATTCTAAGGCATTCTTGGAAACTATCTAAGGGCTTCTAGAGTTCTCAATAAACCTCTCCACAATTCTAGACTCTTCCGCCCTTATCCGAATGCAAAATTTGACTGTAAAGTGGCGGGACGTGACACTGAGCTCTTCACAACTCATAACTTCTTAGTCTACCCATAAGGGAAAACTCCTCATTCATAACTTACTAGATGCATGACTATACCAACATAGTTTGCCAAAACACCATCTCCCTTACTTAGATAACTAAACCTCTACATACCTTCCTCTAACTCTGGGCTCTTTCACTACTACTACTCATGATCTCATAACTCATGCTACTTTTTCAGGTGAAAATCTTACCCAACCTCTAAACATACTTCTTAAAAAGCATCTCAACTGAAACCAGGCTTATGGAAGAGAGTACAACTCGCTTTTAGCTCAAATGCATGATTCATATGAAGGCATTACTCTGAAACTCAACACTTAACTTACTCTTGGGCTTCTCTTAAGCCCCTCAGGAGTCTCATGACTTCCCCAAAACTCTTGCTAAGAACAACTCATCGACAAAGAATTGACTCTGCTTTTCAACCACCTCTAGTATGATGGGTAGTCGAATGAATTTGAGAACGCACAAGTTAGAACATATCTTTATGACTTAGCTCTATTGCACAATTAAGATTATGAAATAAGGGAAACTTTTCTTAAATGGTTGTAGTCCCTCATTTATAGAAGTGGGGCCCTCACAACCATAAATAAGATCCTACCGACTGGCTTCATAGACACCCTAGGACTCTTGAACTCTGTGCTCTGAAACCAATTTTATCACGACCCGAGTCTACACCCTGGACGTGGCCGGCACTCAAGAGCCATTGTTGGTCCCCAAGCGAACCCTCATCCTGGCTAGAAGATGGTAGAGATCCTAAATACCCCTCCTCATTCTAAACATCAACATAAGGATCTGAGATCATGTGGTCACCTTATATGATCATAAGTCCTACTAGCATTTGTTCATTTGATATGTCATTTGCCTGTCTTGTATTTAGGAATATTTAATTCCTTATTTGTATGAGTTCTACTTATGTATCCTCAGTGAAATTACATGGTCAAGAAAGGGGTTTTCTTTGTCATAATCTTATTTCATGAACCATGTCTATTGAGACGTCATGCGAGACTTGTATAGACATGTTTTAGGTTAGTCTATATATTTTGAATAGTCCTATTTACAAAGGAAACTCTCGCAAATCTCCAAATGAAATTCCAAGGTTAACCAAACTATCAGCTTAACCTATCATTCGAGGACGAATGATCATAAGGGGGGAAAGATGTAACACCCCGTATCCTACGTGTATTAGTTCTATTTATATGATGCTTATAAATTACCTTCTGGTATAGTTATGGACTCGGTTTCCTATGCAACTAGTGACAATAAAATAAGTTTAAAGTGAACTGTCTATAGATTTTGATGCGACCTGATTAAGTTGACATCGATGGAAATATTTAAACTTGAGATCATAAGGTGGTATTTGAGTCTAAATTTTAAAGTGACATAGTGTATATAAGTTTTAAGTGAAGTTAAAGGTATTAAGGTCTAGAAATGAAATAAAATATTGAGGTGCTTGCTTGACTTAACTAAGCTAGTAGGTGACAAGTAGGTGCATCACATACTTTGACTTATTGACCAGCCCAAAGGACCAAGTAGGTATATCACCTACTAAGACTCTTTTGACCATGTTATTGGGCCAAATACACTACACCTACTTGCATTAATCTAGCCCAAGTTGAATAGAAGAATAAGGGGAAAATGGACAACCAAGGCCCAATCTTTCCAAGCCCACAAGAAATAATTGGAATGGAAAAGTAGGTGCATCACCTACTTAAATGTATGACCTAAATTAGAGACACATGTTGGCTGCAAATGAAGTACAAGAAAGGTGGCAAAAAGAGAACCTATTAAGGCCAAAAATCTGATACAAATGTATCATTTTCCTCTTATCCAGATTTTAAGCTCTCAAGTTCATATATTTCTCTCTCTCTCAAGATGAAACAGCCACCCAATATTCCCACTAGGGTTCTAACCATTTTTCATCCTGTTTCTTCCAAAGCAGCCATAAGATCACCTTCTCTCATCTATTGTTTCAAGTATATTGATCAGTTCTTCAAGGGGAGTGAACTAGAGATATTTATATGTGTTGGCAGCCAAGGTTCTGCCACTCCCTTCCAAAGATTAAGAGAAGGTTACAAAAATAATAATTGAAGGAGAATAACAGATTTAGATAACCAAGATAAGGGCGCTGCCACAACCTCTATCTATTAGTTTATTTGAGAATTCTAGACTTATTTGTTTATTGCAACTCGTGGGATGGTGATTGAAAACCATAAATTCAAGTCTTTTGATTATTTTTGAGTGTTGAGGACTACTATTGTATTTATTTATTTATGGGAGGTCATGGATATACTTAGAGAATGATTGAGGAAAGCTATAGGGGGCAGATTTATAAGCTATGGTGATGCACCATTAAATTAAAGTTTGGGAAAAGGCTCAAATATGCCATCGAACTTTCAGAAAAGGCTCAGTTATGCCATCCGTTAAAAGTTTGGCTCATCTATGCCATTACCGTTTAAGAAAAGGCTCATTCATGCCATTATTTTTTAACGGTGGTTTTGCAAAACCATTTTTTACACGTGGCCAATTATAATTCGGCCACGTCATTATTTTTTTATAATAAAAATTCAAAATTCTGAACAAACATTTTTTGCAAAATCATTTTTTACACGTGGCCAATTATAATTCGGCCACGTCATTATTATTTTTATAATAAAAAATCAAAATTCTGAAAAAAATAATGACGTGGCCGAATTATAATTGGCCAAGTGTAAAAAATGGTTTTGTAAAACCACCGTTAAAAAATAATGGCATGAATGAGCCTTTTCTTAAACGGTAATGGCATAGATGAGCCAAACTTTTAACGGATGGCATAAATGAGCCTTTTCTGAAAGTTCGATGGCATATTTGAGCCTTTTCCCTTAAAGTTTTGGTAAGTTCAATGCCCATTCCATGGGAAGTTCTTCCAAAGCAGCCACAATATCACCTTCTCTCCTCTATGTTTCAAGTATATTGGATAGTTCTTCAAGGGGAGTGAATTAGAGATAGCTATATATGTTGGCAACCAAGGTTCTGCCACTCTCTTCCAAAGATAAAAAGAAGGTTACAAAAACAGTAATTGAAGGAGAATAATAGATTTAGATAACCAAGGTAAGGGCACTGCCATAATCTTTAATTATTAGTTTATTTGAGAATTCTAGACTTACTTGTTTATTGCAACTCGTGGGATGGTGATTGAAAACCATAAATTCAAGCCTTTTGATTATTTTGAGTGTTGAGGACTGCTATTGTATTGATTTGTTTATGGGAGGTCATGGCTGTACTTAGAGAATGATTGTGGAAAGCTATAGTGGGCAAATTTATAAGCTATGGTGATGCACCATTAAATTAAAGTTTGGTAAGCTCACTGCTCGTTCCATAGGAAGGTTGTTTCGTGTAAATAACTATAACAGACATAATTTTTGAAAGAAAACAATCAATTAGAAGGATTATGGGCTGGCTACTATTTTGATGAGTTGAAATATCCAGAGTTGGTTGGTAAGCTGCTAATATTAGCCTTAATGATTGGTTGTTGTAGATGAAGACTATGACGTTAAAGGACAGGTTGACACTTCGTAAGCTATACAAATTGAGAATTGAGGTATGTAAGGCTATTCGATTTCCTATTTCTTTGGCATAAATCCAACACTTGTATTACAACGTAAGCTTTCTAAGTGCCCTTGATAGTGGCTGATCCATAGTTGTCGTTCCTACTACCTAGAGCATCAAAGTGAGTACTCTAATATGAGTTCATTACTAAATATACGTGCTTACTCTGCCAAGTATTAGCATGCAGGGATTAAAATTGTTTCATCGTCAAAGTACCCTTGGCATGTATTGCCTTTAGACTAATCAAAATGATCCTAGATTACACATGGTACATATATCTATATGTTGGATATACGATCTGCCATATCTTGCCAACTTACTTCAATTGTCTATTCCATCATTTATGTCATCTTTTCACATGTTCATATGTTCCCTTTATTGGTTATTACTCCCATTGTGTTAGACTATAATGTTACCTCATAAGATCCCTACTTGTTTTATTGTACATTTTATATGTGCTTATTTGGAATATGTATCCGTCCTTAAGTTGAATCTGCCCACGTTCTCCCTTGGTTCCACGTTCATGTATACCTTGTATTTGATATTAGTTAGTGAGTATTTGGCTATCATATAGAGTTCAAATCTCTTGGTTGACTGTAAATGCCTTCACTTGATATGTGCTTCAATTTGAGATGTCAAAATGCTTACTGAGTCATATAAGCTCCTAAGTATTACACGTTCATGTCACATTTGCTTCCCATGTCATTGTTATTATCGTAAGTCCATATTCATATGTCTTCTACTACTGGTCCATTGTTCCAAATATCAACAATGATTATGACCACCAAATCAACAATCTTAAAAGAGTTATGATCATCAAAAGAACAATTTCAAAAGAGTAATGAACATCAAAACAACAATCTCAAAAATTAAAAAATCTAAGTGAAGCAATTTGTATATGGGTGGCAGCCTAGGGGCAAATGCCTAGCATGGGTCGATCCCAATTGGTATAGAAGGGTGGCAGCTCAGGGGCGGAAGCCTAGCATGGGCCGATCCCAATTTGTGGAATTATGAGGACAACATCCCAGGGGTTTAAATGCCTAGCATGGGTTATCCTCTTCTATCACTGATCATCTGGTCATTTGTATCATATGTCTTATAAATATTATAATGCACAGAAAAGTAAAGAAAAGAATGTAACATACGCGATTCCACAAGTATAAGCAGAGGTGGTCTCTAATCTTTATCTATTGGTATTTGGTTTCACTTGAGCTCTGATTTTACATATTGTTGTATAATGCCTTACATATTCAGTACATTCTTTCGTACTGACGTCCCTTTTTGGGGATGCTTCATTTCATGCTGCAGGTACAGGTACTCAACTAGTAGATACTCAACGGTTGTTGGTCAGCTCCAGGTTGATTCGGGGCTTTGCCGAGTCTTTACTATGTGTATTTTCATAGTGGTACAATCATGGATTCCAGAAGAGGCTTTGTAGACATTGTAAAACTATCATCTGTATTCATAGTTTCACTTGTCACATGTATCGGTTCAGAACATGTGTTGTATATGAAGCTTCTCATTAGTAAATCTATCTGCATAGTAGTTTACTTTCTCATCATATGTCACTTGTAAAGAATGTGTTCATATGGTACTTGTCTGCCTCACCTAGGTTGGGGTGTGACAAAAGTGGTATCAGAGCGGTTCGTCCTAGGGAGTCTACAAAGCCGTGTCTAGTAGAGCCTTACTTATGAATGTGTTGCGCGCCATATTTATAATTAGGGGGCTGCTTGGACCATTAGGAAATGTTACCTTCCTTCATAATCCAGATCGTGTGATAGAGCGAAGTTAAGAAGTCAATTTCCACTTGTACCTGATCATGCTATTCATATTATGCATACGGTTAAGGTTAATGGTAGCTAAAATTTCAACCTGCAACCTACAGAAAAGGATCTAAGTTATCAAAATTTAGTTTAGATTGAGCTCATTTTATTCGATCGTCCCACTCCAGGAGGTATGCAAAGAATTTTATGTTATTTGCATTTTAAGTTGCATTTGTACCATTTGTATCACGCTGGTTCAATTGAGAAAGATCTAGTATGGTTATCCATATATGCTTAAAAAATGATGGGTTACCTAGTTACATATATGAGCTGTAGCATTTCCAAGCACATCTTCTTAGGAGGATGTAACCAACTCTTGAGTTCTATATTTCCCCCATATTTATAAGATAATTCCTATAGAGGACACTCGTTCTTAGCGTGTGCTAATACTTGGTAGAGTAAGCACGTACATTTAGTAATAAACTCATATTAGAGTACTCACTTTAATGCTCTATGGAGTAGGAACTGCAACTATGGATCAGTCACTACCAAGGGCACTTAGAAATCGTACTTTTTTGTAATGCAAGTGTTGGATTCATGCCAAAGAAATAGGAAATCAAATAGCCTTACATACCCCAATTCCCAATTCATATAGCTTACGAAGTGTCATCCTGTCCTTTAACATCATAGTCTTCATCTACAACAACCAATCATTAAGGTTAATATTAGCAACTTACCAACCAACTCGGGATATTTCAACTCATCAAAACAGTAGCCAGGTAGCCAGCCCACAATCCTTCTAATTGATTGTTTTCTTTCACAAATTATGTCCGTTATAGTTATTTACACGAAACAACCTTCCTATGGAACGAGCAGTGAGCTTACCAAACTTTAATTTAATGGTGCATCACCATAGCTTATAAATTTGCCCCCTATAGCTTTCCACAATCATTCTCTAAGTACATCCATGACCTCCCATAAACAAATCAATACAATAGCAGTCCTCAACACTCAAAATAATCAAAAGGCTTGAATTTATGGTTTTCAATCACCATCCCACGAGTTGCAATAAACAAGTAAGTCTAGAATTCTCAAATAAACTAATAATTAGAGGTTATGGCAGTGCCCTTACCTTGGTTATCTAAATCTATTATTCTCCTTCAATTACTGTTTTTGTAACCTTCTTTTTATCTTTGGAAGAGAGTGGCAGAACCTTGGTTGCCAACATATATAGCTATCTCTAATTCACTCCCCTTGAAGAACTATCCAATATACTTGAAACATAGAGGAGAGAAGGTGATATTGTGGCTGCTTTGGAAGAACCAAGATGCAAAAATAGTTAGAACCCTAGTAGGAATATTGGGTGGCTGTTTCATCTTGAGAGAGAGAAATATATGAACTTGAGAGCTTAAAATTTGGATAAGAGGAAAATGAGATATTTGTATCAGATTTTTGGCCTTAATAGGTTCTCTTTTACCACCTTTGTTGTACTTCATTTGCAGCCAACATGTGTCTTTAATTTAGTCCACACATTTAAGTAGGTGATGCACCTACTTTTCCATTCAAATTATTTCTTGTGGGCTTGGAAAGATTGGGCCTTGGTTGTCCATTTTCCTCATATTCTTCAATTCAACTTGGGCCAGATTAATGCAAGTAGGTGTAGTGTACTTGGCCCAATAACATGGTCAAAAGAATCATAGTAGGTGATGCACCTACTTGGTCCTTTGGACTGGTCAAAAAGTCAAAGTAGGTGATGCACCTACTTGTCACCTACTACCTTAGTTAAGTCAATTAAGCACCTAAATATTTTATTCCATTTCTAGACCTTAATACCTTTAACTTAACTTAAAACTTATATACACTATGTTACTTTAAACTTTAGACTCAGATACCACCTTATGATCTCAAGTTTAAACACTTCCATCGATGTCAACTTAATCGGGTCGCATCAAAATCCACAGATAGTTCACTATAAACCTACTCTATTGTCACTAGTCACATAGGAAACCGAGTCCATAGCTATACCACAAGGCAATTTATAGGCATCATATAAATAGAACTAATACACGTAGAATACGGGGTGTTACAGTATGATAAAGAATACTTGAGGCTGTTTTATGTGTATTGTTGTTGGTGCAGTTTGGGTAATCTTGGAAAAGGATATATAATGTATGTATTGGGTAGAGAAGGAGGGTGTGGTGATACACATTGTTTTAAGGGCTGTATGGAATCATTATTCGTCAAAGTTAGCTATTGTTTTACGAGGCTCACGGTGTGATAGCTGCTAATTTAAATTTATCATCACTTATATTGTAGATTAAAACCTGAAAGGGGAGGCTGAATCGTGATAGTTGTATTGATCAGAAGATAAGGTATGTAAGGCAATTCGATTCAATATTCTTTGGCAAGAAATCTGATCCTTACAATTAATATCAATAAGTGAATTTCCTAAGTTTTATTCCTAATAAAGGAAACATAGTGGCAGCGTACGATCTCCAAATAGCTGACAATATTCCCCCCTCTCCTTACTGTATAGAATTACTTTATTATATGTTCACTACTCTATACTTGTGTAATTATCCTCCTATGTGTTGGTATAGAAATGGTATTTGCTTTGCAAGTTTGGTGAATCCTCCTCTTAGTCAATTTAAGTCAATTGTGTCAGTTAAGCTCACAAGTAATGCATTGATGTTACATAGCTCCTTATGTCATTGATGTTACATAGCTACTTATGTCATTGTTACTACCTTGAAGTATTATTTTCATGTCTTCTACTATTGGTCCATAGTCCCAAATATAAAAAATGATTATGACCACCAAAACAACAATCTCAAGATTAAAGAATCTAAGTAAAGAAATCTGTATAATTAAGGGTGGCAGCTCAGGGGTGAAAGCCTAGCATGGGCCGATCCCAATTGGTATAGAAGGGTGGCAACTCAGGGGCGTAAGCCTAGCATGGGCCGATCCCAATTTGTGTAATTATGAGGACCGCATCCCAGGGGTTAAAATGCCTAGCATGGGTCATCCTCTTCTACCACTGATCAGCTGGTCATTCGTATCAAATGCCTTATAAAGATCATAACACACAGAAAGGTAAAGACAAGAATGTAACATACATGATTCCATAAGAGTTAACAGAGGTGGTCTTCTATTCTGATTTATGCACACATATATTGATACTTGGTTTCATTCGCACTCTTATTTATATATGTTATTGACTTATATATTCAGTACATTTTCTCGTATTGATGTCCTTCGCGGGGGACGCCGCATTTCATGCTGCAAACACATGTACTTCAGCTAGTAGACCTCCTCAGTAGTAGCACACGACACTCAGTTACTTTTGGTGAGCTCCAGATTGATTCGGAGCTTTATTTAGTCCTTGGTAGATTCATTTTGGTATTGTATCGTAGTTAAGGGTAAGGCGGGGTCTGTCCCGACCTAGTCTAAGGTTTTCTATCTTTTAGAGGCTTTGTAGATTTATGTATATGGTTCAGTTGCGTCTTACCAAGTTGTGGCCTCAATGGCCAAGTCTTGTATATAAGTTTTGGGTCTACTTATATTGGTTCGTATCGCTGCATCCTATGTGAACTTGTCACAAGATTGTCATAGTTATATGCATAGTAAGCACATGTTACATGTTGGTTCTCTCGGGCCTTTAAGGGCATCGGGTAGACTGTCCATCTTAATGGGATTTGAGGTGTGACATCAGGCATGATGGCTCGCTTCTTGAAGCCGCCAGTTTTGTTCACAATGCCATTGTTGAAGAATTCTTCGGACCGGTCGACAGTCCACATGGAGCAGTAACAATCAATCAGTTGTTGTCTCGCTGTGGGATCAGGTTCATGCATATTCACATACATCACCATGGTGTCATCGATGGTGATCTCTATATCCTCATTTGTAGCATCTGCCTCCTCCCGTACTATAGTTTCAACTTATGTATTTACCACAGGTGGAGAGGTGGTTGCATCTTCTTGAGAACCTCTTTCAGACTCTGCACTTCCTCCCGATCCTTCATCTGATTGGTTTCCCGAAGCAGTATCAGATTTACTTCCCGATTCCTCCCCTCTGTCGGAACTACTACCTCCCTCTTCAGACTGGGGAGGAGTATCCTGGAGGATAACCCTAGCTCCTATGGATCTAGTTGCCCGAGGTGGATGATCGTCAGGCGTAATATTCAATTGTACCTCTGAACTACTGATTCAGAAGCATTTTGGCTTTCCAATTGAGATTCAGTAGGGAGGAATGTTTGGTTGCGTTCTTTCGTCGAGGAGGCATAGTACCTGAGAAACATAACACTCATTAGTACAAAACTCAGTAAAATGACAGACTATGGGGTACTCAGACTTCCCATATGTAATTACATCGTGACGCCTTGCCTTAAGAATGCCATCACCCAATCTATCATTGGGAAGGGCCACGAAATCGAAAGATGAAACAGAAACAAAAATACAAAAATTAAACTGTAAAAAATACAAGTGAACTGTACGGGGGCTCCCACGGGACGTGGTAAGTACCACTATCACGACCTGGGGTTACCCCCTAGGAGTAACACAGCGTATTCGACCCCGAAGGGGTCTCATACAAACCTCATAGCATTCATTACATTCGACATATGAGAATAAAATACGAAATTTAAAAATTTCTTTAAAATCGAAAACATCTTTCATAAAAGTAAGCGGAAGACATCTAAACTTTGTCTCAAACCATCTACAACTCTTTGAATATAACATTGGGACATAGCCCATACAAAAGCTCTAAACATAACATATAAGACATAAGGGAAAGTGTTGGGTTCGTCCTCGAAACTATGAGGACTCACCAAATCTTCAACTTCATGCTCCTTAGAAACCCATCTTCCAAGTAAAAGACATCCAATCACCAAACCCTACACGTTGGTAAAAATGAAGAAATATGGGTTAGCACATTAGATGTACTAAGTATGGAAGCCATGCAAAAATCATGCTTAAAACAGACATTTGCTTTGGAAATCATGCATTATACCAATTTTGATAAAACTTCATGAACGTATAAGATGAATAATATACAATAATAACCAACATACAAGTAATTTCACCACATTAGGATATAATCAACATTTAAACCATTACCTTCACCTTAAGCCTTCACCTCATGTAACCCTCAAGCTATACTTTGTGCAATGTATGGATAGCGTCCCATACCACCATCCAAACTAAAGTACCACCTTAAGGTCACCAAAAGTGAACTTACCATTCATCCTTTCATCTTTACACAATAAAGCATATAAGAGACATAATAAACATTTCATAAGTCATAACATTACATTAGGACCAACATCTAGGACAACCCTAAGTCATACCCTAAGTCATACTTGTGCAATGTATGAGTAGGATCCTTGTAACAGCCCGTATTACGCATATGCTTGTTATATTCTTGTGATACTTGACATAGCCTTATAGTATAGGTGAGGTACCATGATTCTTATATGATTAGTGTTGGTTTAAACTAGCTCGGAAGATGATGTGATGCCTTGCACGTTTCAGCATGTGTACTGCAAGTTAACTCCAACGAGAGTATTTAAATAGACAGTAAGGTGGTAATTTAGCTTAAAGTTGAAAGTTAAGTGCTAAGTTAAAGCAAAAGGGATTAATATTTAGAAAATGGAATAAAATAAGTGAGTTGCTTGCTTGACTTAACTAAGCTAGTAGGTGACAAGTAGGTGCATCACCTACTTTGACTTATTGACCAGTCCAAAGGACCAAGTAGGTGCTTCACCTACTTGAGCTATATGGATCTAGTTTAAAAGGCCAAGGTTTATTGATCAGATTTGGGACTATGCTAATGGACTCACTTGAGGCCCAAACTAAGTTAAATAAAAGGAAAATGAAATTTAAGCCCAGCAGCCAAATCTGTTAAAGCCCAGTATTTAAGCCCAAGTGAAAGCAAGTAGGTACATCACCTAGTTTGACCTTTTAAGCTGCTTGATGTACATAAGCAGGTGCATCACCTACTTGACCAATTAGTGGGTGAAAATGAAGCTTTCTAAAGGATATTCTTAAAGGTGAAGAAAGCTCAATATAAGATATATTGACAGCTATTCTCACTCATTTTAACACACAATATTGAGGATTAACTCCAACTCTCTCTTTGTTTTCTCTTAAGGATTGAAACAACAGCCTTAAAGTTCTTCTAGGGTTCTTGAAGAAACCCTCATCTCTGCAAGACAAGGTAAGTGAAAACACTTATGGATTTAGCTTAATTCTCCCATGGATGATTAGGAAAACATGTTATTCATGCTTAATTATAAGTACAAGGCAGGAGTACCCACAAGCTACTGCTCACTTTCCTTAATTATTAAGATACTTTTCTCTTCTTCTTTGGTTTAAGTGTGAAGGGAAGTTGAAATTCTAGAGGAATTCAAGTTATAAAGAGAAGTTGCAGAAATTGAGGTAAGGTGACTGCTCCATTTTCTTCCTCCTTATATATGAGTTTGAGTGAGGAATTATGAGTGTGCTGTCATAAAGAACTCAATGGGGTGGTGAGTTCAATAATTGGTTGTATGATAAAGAATATTTGAGGCTATTTTATGTGTATTGTTGTTGGTACAGTTTGGGTAATCTTGTAAAAGGATATAATGTACGTATTGGGCAGAGAAGGAGGGTGTGGTGATACACATTGTTTTAAGGGTAGTATGGGCTCATTATTCGTCAAAGTTAGCTACAGTTTTATGAGGCTCATGGTGTGATAGCTGCTAAATTAAGTTTATCATTACTTATATTGTAGATTTTGCTTGAAAGGGGAGGTTGAATTGTGATAGTTGTATTGGTCAGAGGATAATGTATGTAAGGCTATTCGATTTAATATTATTTGGCATGAAATCTGATACTTGTAATCAATATCAATAAGGGAATTTCCTAAGTTCTATTCCTAGTAAAGGAAACATAGTGGCAGCGTACGAATCCAAATAACTGACAATATTTCCCTCTCTCCTTAGTGTATAGAATTACTTCATTATATATTCATTACTCTATACTTGTGTAATTATCCTCCTTTGTGCTGGTATAGAAATTATATTTGCAGAAGCAAGTTTGGTGAATCCTCCTCTTAGTCAGTTGAAGTCAATTGTGTCATTTAAGCTCAAGAGTAATGCATTGATGTTACATAGCTCCTTATGTCATTGTTACTGCCTTGAAGTATTATTTTCATGTCTCCTACTATTGGTCCGTAGTTTCAAATATAAAAAATGATTTTGACCACCAAAACAACAATCTCAAAGATTAAAGAATATAAGTAAAGCAATCTGTATAATTAAGGGTGGCAGCTTAGGGATGAAAGCCTAGCATGGGCCGATCTCAATTGGTATAGAAGGGTGGCAGCTTAGGGGCATAAGCCTAGCATGGGCCGATTCCAATTTGTGTAATTATGAGGACTGCATCCCAGGGGTTATCCTCTTCTACCACTAATCAACTGGTCATTCGTATCACATGTCGTATAAAGATCATAACACACAGAAAGGTAAAAACAAGAATGTAACATACTCGATCCCACAAGAGTTAACAAAGGTGGATTTCTGCTCTGATTTATGCACACATATATTGATATTTGGTTTCATTCAAACTCTTATTTTATATATGTTATTGCCTTACATATTCAGTACATTTTCTCGTACTGACGTTCCTCGCGGGGGACGCTGTATTTCATGCTGCAAGCACATGTACTTCAGCTAGTAGACCTCCTCAGTAGGAGCACACGACACTCAGCTACTTTTGGTGAGCTCTAGATTAATTCAGAGCTTTACTGAGTCCTTGGTAACTCATTTTGGTATTGTATCGTGGTTAAGAGTAAGATGGGATCTGTCCCGACCTACTCTAAGGTTTTCTATATTTTAGAGGCTTTGTAGACTTATGTATATGGTTCAGTTGCGTCTTAATAAGTTGTGGCCTCAACGGCCAAATCTTGTACATATGTTTTGGATCTACTTATGTTGGTTCGTATCGCTGCATCCTATGTGAACTTGTCACAAGAGTGTCGTAGTTATAAGCATAGTAAGCACAGGTTGCATGTTGGTTCTCTCGGACCTTGAGGGCATCAGGTGTCTGTTCGTCTTCATGGGATTTGAGGCGTGATAGAAGTGGTATCAGAGCAGGTCATCCTAGGGAGTCTACAAAGCTGTGTCTGTGTAGAGTCTTGCTTATGGATGTGTTGTGCACCACATTTATAAACAGGAGGCTACGAGACATGTAGGAGTTGTCTCTTTTCTTTCATTTCTTAGATCGTGCGATAGAACCAATGTTGTAGGTGAATCGTATCTAACTTTTGAACTGCTTTATTATAGCGAAGATGCCGGTTACGAGAAGGAGTAAAAGTACATGTAAGCGAGTAAATGTGGCTGCCTAAGAAGGGACCAGCCAACCATCACCTAATGAAGTTGTTCAAAGTGACGCTCAAGATGATTCTCTATCACAGACTTCCCCGGCCCCTCCTTCTCCAGAAGATCTAAGGAGGGAAGCTGCACCTCAAGAACCCCTAATAATGCTACTGAACAAGATTTGACGAATGCAGTCCAATTATTGACTCGTATCGTTGCTGGCCATGGCCAAAGGCAAGAAGGTCTAGTTGTAGGTACTAGTGGTGTAGATAGAGCAGCTGGCATGCGGATACGTGATTTCCTTAATTTGGACCCTCCATCATTCACCAGGTCAGATCCTAATAAAGATCCACAAGACTTTATAGATCAGATCCAACGCACTTTCGATGTTATGCATGTAAGTGGTAAAGAAGTGCTCGAGCTAGCAACATATATATTAAAGGGTGTGGCTATATTATGGTATGAAGCTTGGAAGCAATCTATAGGAACAGATGCACCTTCAGCTACATGGAAAGAGTTCAAAAAGGCATTCCTTGACCACTACCTGCCATTGGAGATCCGAGAGGCTCGTGCGGATCAGGTCTTAAATCTCCACCAAGAAAGTATGAGCGTGAGAGAGTACAGTCTCAAATTTAATTCCTTGTCTAGGTATGCTCCTAATGTAGTAGCTACTATGGAGGATTGAGTTCATCGCTATGTGGATAGATTAGATTCATATCTGGTTAGAGACTGTACCATTGCTCGTTGAATAAAGATATGGATATAGCAAGGATGCAAGCTTTTGCGCAAAAGTTGGAGGATCATAGGCAAAGAAGAAGGACACAAGAGTCGGAAACAGGGAATTCTAAGAGGGCCAGATCCATGTGGCAGTTTACACCATCCCAAGGTGAGTTTAGGCCTCGGTTCTTTAACAGACCGCCTAGGCCATCATCTTCCTACTCTACAGCTAGTGCCCCACCTCGGTTTCAAGAGTCCAGGGGCAATCAGTTTGGGCAAAGAGGTGAAAGACAAGGTTCACGAACAGCGGGGTACCAAGAGTAGGGAAGTATGAGCTAATCAAGACCTCCTCGACAGTCTTGTAAACAATGTGGAAGAAATCATTTAGGTGCATGTCGATTTGGGACAAATGTTTGTTTTTGGTGTGGTACACCGGGTCATATGATGAGAAATTGCCCTCATAGGGGTGTGGGTGGTGTGGCACAACCTACTAGATCAGTTGCTGCATCATCATCATCAACACCTTCTTTAGGTAGGGGACATATGCCTACTGGTCATGGTAGAGAAGCTAGGGGAGCAGCTAGTTCTAGTGGAGTTCAGAATCGCACATATGCTCTTAGGGATCGACAAAATTTAGAAGCCTTGTCGGATGTGGTTACAGGTACATTGTCCATCTTTTCACATATTGTATATGTATTAATGGATCCGGGGTCTACACTATCATATGTTACTACTCCATTGATTGCTGAAAAGTTCAAAAGAACTCCAGAGTTATTAGTGAAGCCATTTGAAGTGTCTACACCGATTGGTGAGTCTATTATAGCTAGAAGGGATTATCGTAATTGTATTGTATCTGTTTGTGATCGTGATTCATTGGCTGACCTTGTTGAGCTAGAAATGGTGGATTTTGATGTTATAATGGGTGTGGATTGGTTAGCTTCTTGTTATGCCACGATAGATTGCCGAACTAAGATGGTGCATTTCCATTTTCCAAAAGAGGCCGTCCTTGAATGGAAAGGTAATATTGGTCCACCAAGAGGTAATTTTATTTCTTATCTTAAGGCAAAGAAGATGATGTCCAAAGGATACATATGTCATCTAGTGAGAGTGAAAAATATAGATGCGAAGCCACCAACTCTTCAATCCATTCCAGTGGTAAATGAATTTCCCGATGTATTTCCTGAGGATTTTTGGGGTTTGCCTCTAGAACTAGAAGTAGAGTTTGGTATTGATGTGATTCCAGATACTCAACCTATATCCATCCCTCTATATAGAATGGCCCCGGCAGAATTACGGGAGTTGTAGGAACAATTAAAAGACTTATTAGAAAAAGGGTTTATAAGGCCAAGTATGTCCCCATGGGGAGCACCAGTTTTATTTGTACGCAAGAAAGATGACTCGTTAATAATGTGTATCGACTACCGGCAGTTGAATAAGGTAACGATTAAAAACAAATATCCCTTTTCTAGAATAGATGATTTGTTTGATCAATTACAAGGTGCTAAGTGTTTTTCAAAGATCGACTTGTGGTCTGGGATACACCAAGTAAGGGTCAAAGACAAAGATATTCCCAAGACAGCTTTCCAGACACGGTATGGTCATTTTGAGTTTTTAGTCATGTCATTCGGGCTAACAAATGCACCAGCAGCATTTATGGATTTGATGAATAGGGTATTCAAGCCATTTCTAGATGTTTTCATGATAGTATTCATAGATGACATTTTGGTGTATTAAGATCGCAAGATGACCATGCAAATCACTTGCGAAGTTCTCTAAATGTGAGTTCTGGTTGAAATTTGTGGCATTATTAGGTCATATTGTATCTGATGAAGGAATAAGGGTTGATAACCAGAAGATAGAAGCCGTGAAAAACTGGCCAAGACCTACAATGCCTACGGAGATTCGTAGTTTTCTTGGATTGGCAGGTTATTACAGAAGGTTCGTTGAAGGATTCTCTTCCAATGTTGTACCCTTAACAAAGCTAACACACAAAGAAACCAAGTTTTAGTGGAGTGATGAATGTGAAAGAAGCTTCCAAGAGTTGAGGAATAAATTAACTTCTACACCTGTATTGGTACTTCCAGAAGGAACAGAAGGGTATGCAATGTATTGTGATGCTTCGGGAGTGGGCCTAGGATGTGTATTGATGCAGCATGGTAAAGTAATAGCTTATGGCTCAAGGCAGCTGCGGCCACATAAGAAAAATTATCCAACCCATGATCTAGGAGCTATCAGCAGTTGTGTTTGCTTTGAAGATATGGCGCCACTACTTGTATGGAATTCATGTTGACATATACACTAATCACAAGAGTTTGCAATATATCTTTAAGCAAAAGGATCTAAATCTGAGGCAGCGAAGATGGCTGGAGCTATCATTGATATCTTGTATCATCCCAGGAAAGCAAATGTAGTAGTTGATGTGTTAAGTCGTAAAATAATGGCAAGCACTTATGGGCAGTCTGTGGAAGGACAAAGAATAACTAAGGATCTATGTCAACTAGCTAGCTTGGGGGTTCGCCTTCTTGAATCTCGAGATGAAAGGGTTATTGTGCAAAATGCCACAGAATCCTCATTAGTAGTGGAAGTGAAAGAGAAGCAGTACACTGATCCTATTCTATTAAAGCTTAAGGAGAATGTACAACAGGGTATGACAAAGGCATTTGAGCTTACGCAAAAGGGAGTACTTCGATATCAAAACAGATTGTGTGTACCTAATGTAGATGAATTAAGAAAGAGGATTATGATGGAAGCACATCATTCGAGATATTTTGTCCATCCGAGGACAACTAAAATGTATCATGAGTTGAAAGAAATGTATTGGTGGGGGACATGAAGAAGAACATTGCGGAATTCGTGGCTCAATGTCCAAATTATCAACAAGTAAAAGTAGAGCACCAAAAGCCCGGAGGATATATGCAGTGTATAAAACTTCCAATTTGGATGTGGGACATGATCAACATGGATTTTGTCACTGGTTTGACTCGTTCATTTCGGAAGTTAGATTCTATATGGGTAATTATTGACAGACTCACCAAATCAGCGCACTTCTTGCCGGTCAAGACTACTTATACAGTTGAAGAATATGCGATGTTGTATATTAAAGTGATAGTTCGTCTACATAGAGTGCCAATCTCTATTATATCTGATAGGGGAGCTCAATTCACTACAAAATTTTGGAAGTCATTTTAGAAGAGTTTGGGCACACAAGTAAATTTAAGTACAACCTTTCACCCCCAAACAGATGGTCAGACAGAGCGTACAATTCAAACACTTGAGGATATGCTGCGAGCTTGTATATTGGACTTCAAAGGTAGTTGGGATGATCATTTGCCATTGATCGAGTTTGCATACAAGAATAGCTACCATTCAAGTATTAAAATGGCACCTTATGAAGCTCTATATGGTAGAAAATGTAGATCCCAATTGGTTGGTTCGAAACAGGTGAAACTGCCTTATTTGGGCCAGATCTTGTTCATTAAGCTATGGAAAAAGTCAAAGTGATACAACAGCGGCTAGAAACAGCTCAAAGTCGACATAAATCATATGCGAAAGTTAAAAAGAGAGGACTAGAATTTTTTATAGGGAATTGGGTGTTCTTGAAGGTGTCACCAATGAAAGGGTAATGAGGTTTGGTAAAAAAGGAAAGTTGAGTCCACGCTCTATAGGGCCATATAAGACTATCCGAAGAATTGGCCAAGTTGCGTATGGGTTAGAGCTACCTCAAGAGCTTTCAACTGTTCACCCGGTGTTTCATGTCTCAATGCTTCGAAAATGCGTAGGTGACCCATCTTGAATTACTCCAACCGAAGATGTACAGGTTACGAGAGATCTCACTTATGAAGAAGTACCCATTGCTATTCTGGATCGACAAGTTAGGAAGTTAAGAAATAAAGAAGTAGCATCTGTAAAAGTATTATAGTGGAACTAACAAGTAGAAGAAGTTACATGGGAAGCCGAAGAAGCAATGAAATTGAAGTGTCCACATGTCTTTCAGATCGATGAGAAAGATGGAGATGTGTAGTTGAGGTGTTGACAAGTAAGTATAAGTCTATATGTATTATGTAATTATTAGTAGTACTAACTTAGGCTTGAACCTGTTTGGATTGGATAAACATGCTAACATTCGAGGACGAATGTTTTAAGGGGGGAAGGATGTAACAGCCCGTATTACACATATGCTTGTTATATTCTTGTGATACTTTACATAGACTTATAGTATAAGTGAGGGACCATGATTCTTATATGATTAGTGTTGGTTTAAACTAGCTCGGAAGGTGATGTGATGCCTTGCACGTTTCAGCATGTGTACTGCAAGTTAACTCCAACGAGAGTATTTAAAGAGACAGTAAGGTGGTAATTGAGCTTAAAGTTGAAAGTTAAGTGCTAAGTTAAAGCAAAATGAATTAATATTTAGAAAATGGAATAAAATAAGTGAGCTGCTTGCTTGGCTTAACTAAGCTAGTATGTGACAAGTAGGTGCATCACCTACTTTGATTAATTAACCAGTCCAAAGGACCAAGTAGGTGCATCACCTACTTCAGCTATATGGATCTAGTTTAAAAGGCCAAGGTTTATTGATCAGATTTGGGACTAGGCTAATTGACTCACTTGAGGCCCAAACTAAGTTAAATAAAAGGAAAATAAAATTTAAGCCCAGCAGCTAGATCTGTCAAGGCCCAATATTTAAGCCCAAGTGAAAGCAAGTAGGTGCATCACCTAGTTTGACCTTTTAAGCTGCTTGATGTACATAAGTAGGTGCATCACCTACTTGACCAACTAGTGGGTGAAAATGAAGCTTTCTAGAGGATATTCTTAAAGGTGAAGAAATCTCAATATAAGATATATTGGCTGCTATTCTCACTCATTTTAACACACAATATTGAGGATTAACTCCAGCTCTCTCTCTCTCTTTTGCTCTTAAGGATTAAAACAGCAGTCTTAAAGTTTTAGGGTTCTTGAAGAAACCCTCATCTCTGCAAGACAAGGTAAGTGAAAACACTTATGGATTTAGCTTAATTCTCCCATGGATGATTAGGAAAACATGTTATTCATGCTTAATTATAAGTACAAGACAGAAGTTCCCACAAGCTACTGCTCACTTTCCTTAATTTTTAAGATACTTTTCTCTTCTTCTTTGGTTTAAGTGTGAAGGGAAGTTGAAGTTCTAGAGGAATTCAAGTTATAAAGAGAATTTGCACAAATTGAGGTATGGTGACTGCTCCATTTTCTTCCTCCTTATGTATGAGTTTGAGTGAGGAATTATGGGTGTATTGTCATAAAGAACTCAAGGGGGTGGTGAGTTCAATAATTGGTTGCATGGTAAAGAATATTTGAGGCTATTTTATGTGTATTGTTGTTGGTGCAGTTTGGGTAATCTTGGAAAAGGATATAATGTATGTATTGGGCAGAGAAGGAGGGTGTGGTGATACACATTTAAGGGCTGTATGGTCTCATTATCTGTCAAAGTTAGCTACTGTTTTATGAGGCTCATGGTGTGATAGCTGCTAATTTAAGTTTATCATTACTTATATTGTAGATTAAAACTTGAAAGGGGAGGCTGAATCGTGATAGTTGTATTGGTCAGAGGATAAGGTATGTAAGGCTATTCGATTTAATATTCTTCGGCATGAAATCTGATACTTGCAATCAATATCAATAAGGGAATTTCCTAAGTTCTAATCCTAGTAAAGGAAACATAGTGGCAGCGTACGATCTCCAAATAGCTGACAATATTTCCCCCTCTGCTTAGTGTATATAATTACTTCATTATATGTTCACTACTCTATACTTGTGTAATCATCCACCTATGTGCTGATATAGAATTGGTATATGCAAAAGCAAGTTTGGTGAATCCTCCTCTTAGTCAGTTGAAGTCAATCGTGTCATTTAAGCTCACAAGTAATGCATTGATGTTACATAGCCCCTTATGTCATTGTTATTGCCTTGAAGTATTATTTTCATGTCTTCTACTACTGGTCCGTAGTTCCAAATATCAAAAATGATTATGACCACCAAAACAACGATCTCAAGGATTAAAGAATCTAAGTAAAACAATTTGTATAATTAAGGGTGGCAGCTCAGGGATGAAAGCCTAGCATGGCCTGATTCCAATTGGTATAGAAGGGTGGCTGATCAGGGGCATAAGCCTAGCATGGGCCGATCCCAATTTGTGTAATTATGAGGACTGCATCCCAAGGGTTAAAATGCCTAGGATGGGTCATCCTCTTCTACCACTGATCAACTGGTCATTCGTATCACATGCCTTATAAAGATCATAACACATATAAAGATAAAGACAAGAATGTAACATACACGATCCCACAAAAGTTAACAAAGGTGGTCTTCTGTTCTGATTTATGCACACATATATTGATATTTGGTTTCATTCAAACTCTTATTTTATATATGTTATTGCCTTACATATTCAGTACATTTTCTCGTACTGACGTCCCTCGCGGGGAACGCTGTATTTCATGTTGCAGGCACATGTACTTCAGCTAGTAGACCTCCTCAGTAGGAGCACACGACACTCAGCTACTTTTGGTGAGCTACAGATTGATTCGGAGCTATCTTTTAGAGGCTTTGTAGACAAGTTGCGTCTTAACAAGTTGTGTCCTCAACGGCCAAGTCTTGTATATATGTTTTGGATCTACCTATGTTGGTTCGTATCGCTGCATCCTATGTGAACTTGTCACATGAGTGTCGTAGTTATAAGCATAGTAAGCACAGGTTGCATGTTGGTTCTCTCGGGCCTTGAGGGCATCGGGTGCCTGTCCGTCTTCATGGGATTTGAGGCGTGACAATCCCATGCGTAACAAACACTAAGTACTCCTTTGGAGCCACCATAGACAAGGAACCTTCATACTCAATAAATTATGACAAGGAAGTAACTCATAATACTATCCAAGTAAAGCATGCATCATAACATTTAAGCATATAACACAAACATTCTTCATTAGCTTCCTTTTGAGCACAATCTTTCATTTACATTAAGACTTAGAGAACTCACTATAACCCTCTCAAAGCCTTCTCGTGCAATGTATGGATAGCATCCCATACTACTACACACACTTTGTAGAACCTCTCAAGTAACTATAGTGCATATCTCACATGATGGGAATAAGCTTTTAACCGACAAAGACCATGCGAGCTTGACATGGAATCTGGTGTCATAAATCCCTACACCGTAAAGAGGTGGTCTTACTTGCCTAAGGTAGGACCGGTACATGATAGCTTAAGTGGATCCACTAGCTAGTCCTATGTGTGCACATAGTTATGGGATAGGAAGATGTTCATTGGAACCTGACCTAACATTGGGAGAGTTTCCATCTTACCATAACCACTCGGTGCTTAGCCTCTATTCGCATAGAGTAGTTCGTTACTTTAACATTATTACACATGAGAGGGTGCCTTTGGCCTACCGTCCCAAGGTACATTCATTAACACATGAAAGGCTGCCATGAATCTACCAATTCAAGGTACATTTTTTATGAAAGCTCATTAACTTGTCTTGAAAGGACGCCTAAGCCTACCGATTCAAGGTTCATCATTAACCTTCATAGAAGGGTTCCATAAGCCTACCGATCCCAAAGTTCATTAACCTCATGTATGAAAGGGTGTCATAAGCCTACCGATCCCAAGGTTCATTATTAACATGTATGGAAGGGTGCCATTAGACTACCGATCCAAGAGTCGTCATTACATTAGCTCATTTATGAAAGGAATGGTTATAAGCCTATCAATTCATAATCATCAAGTCAAGAAACATTCATTATACAAGAAAAGGATGCCTAGGCCTACCAATTCAACATTCAATATTCACATTACTTTCATTTGTACAAGAAAAGGATGCCTAAGCCTACCAATTCAACATTCAATATTCACATTACTTTCATTTGTACAAGAAAAGGATGCCTAAGCCTACCAATTTAAGATACAATACAATCAACATGGCTTTAGAAGAAACTCTTCACATTCTATCATTCATGAGTGTTAATTGAGAATATACTATCAATAATAACACAACTACATTTTATACATGATCATCATTCTATCATTGAAATCACATGCATACCCTTCACATAATAATCATACCTTAACCTTCAAGGCCAAGGTATCACATTCACCCACACATCTTAGATTAATACAATTAGGCAAGAGTAACAACATAATTTCAACATTCTATATCCATATAAACATAAGCAATTCACATACTTCATGATCAATCAATTCCCAAACACAAATCACAACTTAGGAATTTGGGGGAAAACATGGGTTCTAGGAAGAAATCATCTTAATTCATATTTAAATCCACAATTCAATACAATAAGGCCTTTGAAAAACGTTTGGAATCGAACTGATGCATAGATTGAAAACTAGGGTTTTTGGGTAAACTTTAAAGACTTGAAATCACCTTTGAAATTGGCTCCTTGAAAGAAACTAAGTCAAGGATGAAGACTACCATACCTTCTATGGAAGAATCCCACGAAATCCCTTGAAAAACTTGAAGTCTTGACCTTGGAAGCTTGAATCCTTCACCTCCAATGTCGGTTTCTAGAGAGAGAGCTTTTGGAGGGGAGGGGAGGTTTTGATTTTGGGTTTTGAAATAATGAGATGTAAAATGTGTTTTAATACTTTAAAAACCCAAAAAATATGTTAATAAACCAATAATAACCGTCCATGAACTAAACTAACCAAGGGAGGAATTTACTAACCTACCCTTCAACTTAGCCGTTTTGGACAACAACACAGACATGATCTACAAAACCCCACCTACGGACCGTAGGTGGGTTCACGGGCCGTACTGGCTGCTCGTGGTTTGGTTCTGCAACGCCCACTTTGGGACCTTGTCCCACGAAGGCCATCCACAGGGCGTGGATGGATCTACAGGGCGTAGGTCCCATCCGTGGTTCACCAAAACTAGGACAACTTTTTGGTTTCAAGGGGTTTTGGGGGTTAGGCTTTAGGGTCCTCCTCAAGGACCCCTAGGGTGGTCCTTGATGTTTAACCCCTAAACCCCTCAAACTAAGCTCGGGACAACATTCTATCACCTCAAACCTCACATCAACTCAAAGACAAACTCGTTAGGCTCTAGTTTTACCTATTCATTTTCTGAGTCGTTACATTATCCCCCACTTGGGAACATTCATCCTCGAATGACACTTTAAACACATTAAAGGGTTTAACGACTCGAGACCAGCAGCCCATCATGCATGCAACATCATAAACAATGCACACAACTAGGAGGAAACTTCATCTCCATTTAAAACATGTTCAATGCACACAAGAAAGTAGGAACTACATCTACAAACTCATTATACATGAAAACTTCAACATTTCTCATTTCATTGGACGGAACTACCTTCTCCAACTCATATCATGCTCATCATAACATCATTAAGCACATTATGCAACTTCTCTTAAAGGCGCATTTAGGCAATTACTCTCAAAAGCATATTTAAGCATGTTCAACATTTCACTTCATGAAGCACATAGGCAACTCATACTAAATGCAAATCAACATGAGGAACATAATTCATAAAAAAAAACTCTTTTTCTCATTAAATAGGAATTCATCAAGAACATGCATAACATAAGAAGACCATGAAAACACATATTCACACATGACTCCAAAACATGAAACAAGCTACAAGGAACTCTTGGTCTCAAGCTTGAATAGGAATAGAAAGAAAGAGAATGAGGATATCGGGACTTCTCATCAACCTTTCTATTCATCATACTATCCCCCACCTAGGAGTAAACCCAACTAAGGCTTATCATGAACATAACATAGGAACCCTAACAAGACATTCACAACTTATAAGAAACCATCAACTTACCGGTGCTTTAGGAAGGTCCTTATTAAGCAACTCTTACTCACAAACAACCGTAAAACACCACTCAAGGTCCCATATGAGTCTACCACACCGGGTCTAAACTACTCAAACTCACTACATCTCTTAAGGTGAGAACTTCAAGCAAGCCTAACTCATGAACATCAAGAACACTGAATGACTTTACCATCTAAGCACATTATCCCCCACTTGGGAGTAAGCCTATACAAGCTCTTTTAAGCTTCACTTCTTTCCATTCTTAGGTCGGCACAAAACATCATTAAATCTTCACACTCATCACACAAGGTGATTCTAGGCCAAAGTGAATTACACTTCTGCCCCTCTTAGAGGAGTCTACTCTCTCAACACATCAAGGCATCACTTAAACACCATTATTCATCAAATCTTTCAACATACCTCAAAACTCATCATGACCTTCTACCAACAACACACATAACCATAAAGCAACCCATTCATACTAAAGTCAAAATCACAATCTTTCATCTCACATCTATCAAGTCACATAGCCATAATTGGCATCACAATCAACCTTCTTCTAGCATAAGCCCTTCAAGTGGTCATACTCTAAAGACCATCGGATAAGGAATAAGAAGAGAAAGACTTGAAGAATGAAGAAGTGAGACTTTCCTATAACACCCCATATTCTACATGTACTAGTTCTATTTATTACGCTTAAAAACTTCCTTGTGGTATAGTTATGGACTCGGTTTCTTATGCAACTAGTGACAATAGAATAGATTTAAAGTGAACTGTCCGTAGATTTTAATGTGACCCGATTAAGTTGAAGTCGATGGAAGTATTTAAACTTGAGATCATAAGTTGGTATTTGAGTCTAAAGTTTAAAGTGACATAGTGTATATAGGTTTTAAGTTAAGTTAAAGGTATTAAGGTCTAGAAATGGAATAAAATATTAAGGTGCTTGCTTGACTTCACTAAGCTAGTAGATGACAAGTAGGTGCATCACCTACTTTGACTTATTGACCAGCCCAAAGAACCAAGTAGGTGTATGACCTACTAAGACTCTTTTGACCATGTAATTAGGCCAGGTACACTACACCTACTTGCATTAATTTGGCCCAAGCTGAATAGAAGAATAAGGGGAAAATGGACAGCCAAGGCCCAATCTTTCCAAGCCCACAAGAAATAATTTGAATGGAAAAGTAGGTGCATCACCTACTTAAATGTGTGGCCTAAATTAAATACACATGTTTGGCTTCTAAAGAAGTACAAGAAAGGTGGCAAAAGGCCCACTGTTCTTAAGTCCAAAAAGGGCCAAGTGAAAAGTCCAAGTAGGTGGGTCACCTACTTGAAATATTATGGGCCAAAATGAGTGAGAAAGTCAGCCAAAGCATGTCCCTTTAAAAGGGATTGATATCAGCTTTTTCCAACCATTTTTACTTTGCCAAAAATCTGATTTCTAGAGCTTTCTCTCTTCTCTCTCTTAGCTTAATACAACAACCATTAAATACCATTAGGGTTCTTGAATATTAGGGAGTTCAAGCTATTGGAAGGTATAATATAAGGCAAGTTAAAGAGGACAACCTTTACCTTGAAGAATCCAAGTCTTAGCAAGTGATAGTTTTGTCCAGCAAGATTAGTAATCTGAAAGAAGGAGCTTAAGTCATACTTTTCAAATTGTATAGCAAGGTACATGTACTCAACTAGTAGATCTCCCCAATAGAAGCACATGATACTCAGTGGTTGTTGGTGAGCTCCAGGTTGATTTGGGGATTTGCCGAGTCTTTACTATGTGTATTTCATAGTGGTACAATCATGGATTCCAGTAGAGGCTTTGTAGACATTATAAAGCTATCATTTGTATTCATAGTTTCACTTGTCACATGTATCGGTTCAGCTAGTCAATATGTGTTGTATATGAAGCTTCTCATCAGTAAATCTATCTTCATAGTAGTTTACTTTCTAATCACAGGTCACTTGTAAATCAAGTGTTCATATGGTACTTGTCCGCCTTACCTAGGGTTGGGGTGTGACAAAAGTTGTATCAGAGCAATTCATCCTAGGGAGTCTACAAAGCCGTGTCTACTCACCTTACTTATGAATGTGTTGCGCGCCACATTTATAATTAGGGGGCTTCTTGGACATTTAGGAAATGTTACTATCCTTCATATTCCAGATCGTGCAATAGAGCGAAGTTAAGAAGTCAATTTCCAGTTGTACGTGATCATGTTATTCATATTTTGTTTACAATGGTTAAGGTTAACGGTAGTTAAAATTTCAACATGCAACCTACAGAAAAGTATTTGAAGTTATCAATATTTAGACTACATTGAGCTCATTTTATTCTACCGTCCCATTCCATAAGGTATGTAAAGGCTTTTATGTTATATGCATTTTAAGTTGCATTTTTGCCATTTGTATCACATTGGTTCAATTGAGAAATGTATAGTATGGTTATCCATATACTTAAAAATGATAGGTCACCTAGTTACTTATATGAGCTGTAGCATTTCTAACCACATCTTCTTAGAAGGATGTATCCAACTCTTGAGTACTATATTTCCTCCATATTTATAAGATATATTCCTATAGAGGACTCTCGTTTATAGTTTGTGCTATACATAGAATTTTTGGTATTACACATGTACTCTAAATTGATTTTGTTGAACCAGTTTCTTTTAGTTGGAAGAAGCCAGTGGCACAATCTGATAGGTAAATGTATCAGTGCAATAGTGTTACTAGAGATACCCCTAATTGGCTGACTAGGCCTAAATTCTCACCATATATCATCCCAAATATGTTAATAGTTGGTTTTATATGGTATGTTCCAACCACCCCGAATAACTACTAATAACATTTATATTCTTTTCATGATTATGAAACTTAGAGATAAGTGTGCTAATTACTGCAAATGATATATGTATGGTAGTTCCTACTACAATCTATATTTTGGCTATAGAGGATTAGTATGTGACCAAAGGGTTAAGGTTAACAAGAGAAAAATTGATTAGTTAGACCTAAATTGTGATTAGTTAGGTTGTACATAGTGGGATTAGAGTACATGAAGCTACTAGTTTTGATTAAAAGGTACTTGTTAGACAGGAAGCATGTGAGAATGAAGCTTGAAAAACACATGCCGAATAAGTACGTAGAGCATTATTCACATGTATTGACTTTCATCAATTTGAATAGAGCTACTACGGGTTCATTTAATATATGTCTGCATTAATTCGTTAGTCATAGTCCAGCTAAGGGAGAGGAAAAATTGATCATATCCTAGTTGTTATTATTTGCTATGTTGCATGGGAAAGGAGTCGGAGCACCCACACTTGTTATTAGATTTGATGTTTTATGGTGCGTTCAATCTTCACTATTTATTTTCTATTTCGACCTTCAAAGCGCACTAGGCGTTGAGTGTGATATAACACAAGCTAGTAATGAAGGGACAGTTGACCTCGGCCTCCTACTATAAAAGATGAACTATTGAGGATTTTCTTTTTCTATCTTGACTGTAGTGTTTATATTGACCTAGACGGAAGCCAAGTCCCAATAGCAGAACACTTATAAGAATTCTTAGTAGATTGAAGAGAGTAGATGGGGAAATCAATTGTAGATGTTTAGGTGAGTAAGTAATATGAGCAGAGCTATCCCACCTATGACGTAATACTTAAGATAGTGTGTTTGCCCTTAATATGGTAGAGTGGTTCTATAGGATATCTCGTAGTTTCCAAAGATGGTTTGTTATATAATTATACATGCTGCATGTTCCATAACTTATCTATTTGTATGTCATTTGCCCTTTATGGATAACTTTCTCACATGTTTTCTAATGCCATAGAATGCTTACAGGTAAGTGTTATCCGCTTCAGAGTACCCTTGTTTATTGTTATATGTTTATGTAGGACCTTTTCCTTACATGTTCTTTATTGCATTGGTTACTTTTCACATGTCACTTGTTCATATTGTGTGGGTACTGCATGTTAATTGATCATATGCTATGGGAAAAATTAGTGCTCGTGGGTTATATGACTGGCATATCATTTGTTTACATGTCATATGCATCATAAACCATTTCTATGTATATTACATGCCTCGTAGCTTACTTGCTTAGACATTACATGCCTTATAGCTTTTCTAGCCATGTGTCATGTGTTCACCTGCTCATATTTCATAAGTGTACTTATTAATGACATATTAGGTCACCAATCCATGCAATATAACGCACTTGAGCAATGTGATTTGTGTTCCGTAGTTCATATTCCATATAGTCTACTTGCTTACGTATTATATATTTTATAGCTTTAGTACTCATGCATCATGTGCTTTTTTAGACCATTTCCTACATTCCTTATAGTTCATTCGCTCACACGCTACCCTATGAACCATCTGTGTACGTACACCATATACTTCTATAGCTTAATGCCCGTATATTATGCGCTCCCTTTTGTGATAATCTCCCTATGTGTCATACCTAATGTGACCTATTTATTTGTACAATATGCCCCTCTGTGATTATTGACTTGAGTTTTGAACATTTTAGGAAAACATTTCCTTGTATCATTATGTAGTGAAGACTTTGACCATAAAAGGTTGGGCGTATATGTAAATTTTATCACAACCATAGATAAATAACTTAGCATAATGCCTTATTCAAAGGTGTGGCATAAAACTTTAGATTTTATATTAACAGCTATGCGTTCTTATAAGTCTCTCCTCTGAAAAGCGTCATGAGATAAAAGAGAAGGGAAAGTAGAACCCCGATAGGTTAGGCCTTTGATTTTGTGTTCGTTCCACATACAAAAAAATGGGGTGATACATACCTCCATCGAAGTATTGTGGAAGGAATAAAATATAACATAAGATACTTGGGAATATGGTAGAGATCCTAAGTACCCCTCCTCATTCTAAACATCAACATAAGGATATGAGATCATGTTGTCCCCTTATATGATCATGAATCCTACTAGCATTTGTTCATTTGATATGTCATTTGCATGTCTTGTGTTTAGGTATATTAAAGTCCTTATTTGTATGAGTTCTACTTGTGTATATTTAGTGAATTACATGGTCAAGAAAGGGGTTTAATTTGTCATATTATTATTTTATGAACCATATCTATTGAGACTTCATGCTAGACTTGTATATACTTGTTTTAGGTTAGTATATGGATTTTGGATAGTCCTATTTATAATGGGAACTCTCGCAAATCTCCAAATGAAATTCCAAGGTTAACAAAGCAATCAGCTTCACCCATCATTCAAGGACAAATGATCAGAAGGGGGGGAGGATGTAACACCCCGTATTCTATGTGTACTAGTTCTATTTATTACGCTTAAAAACTTCCTTGTGGTATAGGTATGGACTCGGTTTCCTATGCAACTAGTGACAATATAATAGATTTAAAGTGAACTGTCCGTAGATTTTAATGTGACCCGATTAAGTTGAAGTCGATGGAAGTATTTAAACTTGAGATCATAAGTTGGTATTTGAGTCTAAACTTTAAAGTGACATAGTGTACATAAGTTTTAAGTTAAGTTAAAGGTATTAAGGTCTAGAAATGGAATAAAATATTAAGGTGCTTGCTTCAGTTCACTAAGCTAGTAGATGACAAGTAGGTGCATCACCTACTTTTTCTTATTGACCAGCCCAAAGGACCAAGTAGGTGCATCACCTACTGAGACTCTTTTGACCATGTTATTGGGCCAAGTACACTACACCTACTTGCATTAATCTATCCCAAGCTGAATAGAAGAATAAGGGGAAAATGGACATCCAAGGCTCAATCTTTCCATGCCCAGAAGAAATAATTTGAATGAAAAAGTAGTTGCATCACCTACTTAAATGTGTGCCCTAAATTAAAGACACATGTTTGGCTTCAAAAGAAGTACAAGAAATGTGGCAAAAGGCCCAATGTTCTTAAGTCTAAAGAGACCCAAGTGAAAAGTCCAAGTAGGTGGGTCACCTACTTGAAAAATTATGGCCCAAAATGAGTGAGAAAGTCAACCAAAGCGGGTCCCTTTAAAAGGGATTGATATAAGCTTTTTCCAACCATTTTTACTTAGACAAAAATCTGATTTCCAGAGCTTTCTCTCTTCTCTCTCTTAGCTTCATACAACAGCCAATAAATATCATTAGGGTTCTTGAATATTAGGGAGTTCAAGCTGTTGGAAGGTTTAATTTAGGACAAGTTAAGGAGGACAACCTTTACCTTGAAGAATCCAAGTCTTAGCAAGTAGTTCGGTCCAACAACATTAGTAATCTGAAGAGAAGGAGCTTAAGTCATACTTTTTGAATTGTATAGCAAGGTACAAGTACTCAACTAGTATATCTACCCAATAGAAGCACGTGATACACATCGGTTGTTGGTGAGCTCCAGGTTGATTCGGGGCTTTGCCGAGTCTTTACTATGCGTATTTCATAGTGGTACAATCATGGATTCTAGTAGAGGCTTTGTAGACATTGTAAAGCTATCATCTGTATTCATAGTTTCATTTGTCACATGTATCGGTTCAGCTAGTCAATATGTGTTGTATATGAAGCTTCTCATCAGTAAATCTATGTGCATAGTACTTTACTTTCTAATCACAGGTCACTTGTAAATCATGTGTTCATATGGTACTTGTCCGCCTTACCTAGGGTTGGGGTGTGACATGCATACAAGCCACATAATATACATGAACATAATAGCATAGAAATAGTGTGAAATTTAAAAACTTTTTAAACAACCTCTTAAGACTTGAAAGTCAATCACTTTTAAAAGAAGTTTTTATACGCAAGCGGAATACTAGTCTTAGTTAGCCAACTTAGACAAACGTACAAAATAGGGTCACGCCCCTTTAAACAATCAAAAACACTAATGTCTATTAGATGAATTGAAATAAACTTCTAAGATAGGTGTCCCCAAATGCTTTGAGGACATACCAAGAATCTTGAGATGAATCTACTCCCAAGCTTCAACCTTAAAGATCACCTCACTAGCCTACACCTACACTTTCTAAAAAAAATAGAGGAAAATATGAAATTAGTACAATTAAGCACTAAGTATGGTGACCATGCAAAAACATGCTTTAAAAGGACATTTATTTGAAAGCCATGCAAGTATGTCATTTTTGGTAAAACTTCATGAAATACAAGTATAACAATCACAATAGTCAACCATAAGCAATCATGCAAGTTATAAGCCATTTAATACATATACCACATGTAAACCATCCATTTACCTTTTAACATTCACCTCAAGTAACCATTAGACAACACCTTACGCAATGTTAATCACTCCTTTATCTTAGACCCTCCACCTAAGGCTATCCCAAGACCCACCTAAGTAGGACATGAAGGGGCTGCCCATAAAACCTCTTCACACATAGCTAGGTGTTCCTCTAGACCACCAAAGCAAGGACCCTTCTTCTTCAATACAAGCCAACAAGTCAACATTGATAACGACATAAGCACATTATAAATCATGCTTCTTTACAAAGGAACCATCCCCTAAGACAACTCCAAGTCACACTAGTGCAATGTGCAAGTAGCATCCCATACTACTACTCACACCAAGTGCTCCGATGAAGTCACCCTAGGCACATTACCTTCAACAAGTCACAACACATTCGTTTTCATTAGACATAGGACCAACATACTCCATTAACATCATTAAGGATCATTCATTCATTCACTTCTCATACGGACCCATTCATTCATTATCATCAAAAGAAACACACCATGACCTCCTTCGAATGTCTACTTGTGCAATGCATAGATAATATCCCATTCCACTACCTACACTAAGTAGTACACCCAAGGGAAACCATAGTTCATTAATCATTAGTGTGGGGGTAAGCCTTAACCGACATAGACCATGAGAGCTTGATATGGAATCCCGGTAGTAACCCTTACCGGATGAGGGTTCCCCACTTGCCTAAGGTAGGGTCATTATTTCTAGCTTAAGTGGATTCCACTAGCTATAGACCTATGCGGGCACAAAGTTAAGGGATATGGAGATTGCTACTAGACACTCCACCTCTACTCACGGGGAAGCATCCATCTCAAGAGGTTTCTACTAGACACTCCACCTCTACTCACGGGGAAGCATCCATCCCATTTCACATCCTCTCGGTGCTAGGCATTATTCCCCACGGAGTTCATTACATTCATTACTTTCATTCTTTATGGGGTGAGGATCGCTACTAGACACTCCTCCTCTACTCACAGATGAGCATCCATCCTAAATCACCATTCATTCATTGGAAAGTTCTTTAGGAATATTGAGATTGCTACTAGACACTCCACCTCTACTCACGGAGAAGCATCCATCTCAAATCCCCCATTTATTCATTAGAGTTCAATTGAGGAAACCTTTCAATAGACCCATATTCATTACATTAACATTAACTTCATTCACAATTCATACACAAACATACTCCACATTAACATTCTACATCAAGACAATACTTCACTTAATCCTCTAATGCCTTAAGGGCCATGATCACAATACATACAACAGATAAGCACCTCCACCATAAGTGGATCAAACCAAACAAGAACAATTTCATAATAAATAAGAAGTTAGGTTAACTTACTCTTCTCCAATGCCACAATCCACATCATTCAACCTCCAACAATTCCACATAACAAGAGAATTTACCCGTTATCATGCTCACAAGGCCAATATCACCAACTCATTCATACATCAATAATTCGTCATCGATAGAAGTAGATAGCAATAGAAATCAATACTATAATGTAATCTAAATACAATTCTATCAATGAACAATCATGATTATCAACCCACTTTACAAGCCAATTTAGAAGATTTAGGGAAACATGGGTTCTTAAAGAATTCCATAGAAAATCAACTTAAAAACAGTAAACAACCATCATCACCATTATTATGACTTTAGAAACCATTTTCCATTGAACCCATGCTAAGAATCAAAATTTGGAATTTTGATCTTTCGAAACCCATTTTGAAAACCTTTGATTGGACTCCTTGAATGAGAGGGTAAACAATGATGAAGGGAACACCATACCTAGGTAATGAAAGCCCACGAAAAATTGAAGAGAAAGCACTTGAATTCCCTTCTCCTAGCTTGAATTGGACCTTTCCCTTCAATGGTGTTCTTGAGAGAATATATTTGAGAGGGAAGGGTTTGATTTGAAGAATGAAGTCTAAGTGAGGGTTTCCATCTTTTTAACTAACTTAAAATACCCTAAAATAGGTAAAATAACCGTCCATACCCTTTAAAAGACTTGGGGTGAATTTACCAATTCACCCCTCAAGTGGCCGAAATAATTGACAGCACACAGTTCTTTACCAACGGCCACCACCCACGGACCGTGGGTGGTGTGACAGACCGTTCTGTCACTTCGTGGAAAGGGGCTGAGGCCCCTCAATGGAGGCCAAGACTCCACAGGCTAAGGTAGGGGTGACGAAGCCCACCAACGGGTCGTCATCCTAGTGACGGAGCGTCACTCTAGCTCGTGGGTCACCCCACTGTTTTTGGTAGCCTTGGGGTTGAACTTAGGGTCCTCCTCAAGGACCCTTAGGGTGGTCGTTGGGGAGTCGTACCCGGACGTTTAACCCCTAAACATAATCATTAAGGTACTAGGGTCCTTCACACCGATATTTGACACCAAACCACACTCCAAAACAAGGACAACACACAAGGACACACTAGCACACAAACGAGTAGTTTCCAAATGTCTTGGTTGTACCTTGACATTTGACCTCAAAACTCTTTAAACCAACTTTTAAAAGATAAATCTCAACATTATAACAAGTTATCAACTCATAAAACACACATGAAACTCTAGTTCATCCTATTTCGTTTTAAGGTCTTAACAGTTATAGAACATGCAACATGGATAATTATATAACAAACCATCCTTGGAATCTATGAGATATTTTATAGAACCACTCTACGACGTTAAGGTCAAACACATTGTCTTAAGCGTTAAGTCACGGGTGGGATAGTTTTGCTCATATTCCTTACTCACCACAAAACACATACAATTTTTACCCATCTACTATCTTCAATCTCCTAAGAATTCTTATAGGTGTTTTGCTATTGGAACTTGGCTTCCTTCTAGGTCAATATAAATACTCCAGTGAAGATAGAAAAGAAAGATCCTCAATAGTTCATCTTTTGGAGTAGGAGGCCGAGGTCAACTTTACCTTCATTACTCGTTTATGTTACATCACACTCAATGTTTGTTGCCTTTTGAAGGTCATAATAGAAAATAAATAGTGAAGCTTGAACGCACCATAAAACATGAACTCTAATAACATGTAAATGTCAGGTACCTATAAAGTTATATCATGATTCATAACGTCTTAGAATTAGCCGATTTGGGGTTAACTAGATAGGTCTGGCCATACTAATAGATTTCCTTTTTTTTTATAATAAGTGAGGGTGCTTCGACTCGTTTCCCATGAAAGACAGCAAATAAGAACAACTAGCATATGATCAATTTTTCTTCTCCCTTAACTGGACTAGGACTGACGAATTACTACAGTCATATATTAAATGAATCTGGTAATAGCTCTATTCAATTTGATGTAAGTCTATACATGTGTATAATGCTCTACTTCTCTTTTGTACTTATAATGTGGATGAACTAGGCCCATATATCTTCTATCTAGGTAACCTGAAATTCACCTCTTTTTTTCTTGTTGTTATCAAGACCAAATATCAAGACTTGAATCAACACTAAATTGACTTCTCTGTCTAACAAAGGTTCACAAAGTTGTTCCCAGGTGCACCATTATAACTCGTTAGGGTCGAAGAGTTGATACCATTATCTTGCCTCATACACTTAGCAATCACTCTTTCATAACCACCTATATCACTCCTCTATAGCATCCTCATATCACCCCTACTTTTATGTTTAGGGAATTTAACATATCCCATCTAACAAGTACCGTTTAATCAAAACTAGACTCTAATCCCACTATGTACAACCTGACTAATCACAACTGAGGTCTAACCAATCAATTTTCCTTTTGTAAACCTTACCCTTTAGTCACATACTAATTTTGTATAGCCAATACATAGATCATAATAGGAACTACCATACATATATCATTTGCAGCAAATGGCACACTTATCCCTAAGTTTTATAACCATGAAAAGAATACAAATTTTATTAGTACTTATTTTGGGTTTTTGGCACATACCATATAAAATCCAAATATTAACATACTCGGGATGATATATGGTGAGAATTTAGGCCTTGTCAGCCAATTAGGGGGATCTCTAGTAACACTATTGCACGGATACATCCATCTATCAAATTGTGCCACAGCCTTATTCTAACTAAAATAAACTGGTTCAACAACATCAATTTCGAGAACATGTGTAACGCTGAAAATTCTATGTATATCACAGACTAAGAACAAGTGTCCTTTATAGGAATAGATCCTATAAGTATGGAGAAAATATAGAACTCAAGAGTTGGTTACATCCTCCTAAGAAGATATGCCTTCAAGAGTTGGTTACATCCTCCTAAGAAGATATGCCTGGGAATGCTACAGCTCATATATGTAACTAGGTAACCAATCATTTTTTAAGCATATACTATATCTTTCTCAATTGAACCAACGTGATACAAATGGTACAAAAGCAACTTTAGAGGCAAATGACGTAAAAGCCTTTACATACCTTGTGGAGTGAGACGGTCGAATAAAATGAGCTCAATCTAATCTAAATTTTAGAAAATTAAGATCCTTTTCTGTATGTTACATGTTGACACTTTAGCTACCGTTAACCTTAACCATAGTAAGCATAATATGAATAACATAATCACGTACAAGTGGAAATTGACTTCTTAACTTTGCTCTATCGCACGATCTGGATTATGAAGGAAGGTAACATTTCCTAAATATCAAAGAAGCGCCCTAATTATAAATGTGGCACGCAACACATTCATAAGTAAGGCTCTACTAGACACGTCTTTGTACACTCCCTAGGACGAACTGCTCTGATACCACTTTTGTCATACCCCAACCCAAGGCGAGGTAGACAAGTACCATATGCTCACATGCTTTACAAGTGATCTATGATGAGACAGTGAACTACTATGCATATAGATTTACTAATGAGAAGCTACATATACAACACATGTCGACTAGTTGAACCAAAACATGTGACAAGTATAACAATGAATACAGATGATAGCTTTACAATGTCTACAAAGACTCTACTGGAATCCATGACTGTACCACTATGAAAACATGCAAAGTAAACACTCGGCAAAGCCTCGAATCAACCTGGAGCCTACCAACAACCGTTGAGTATCATGTGCTTCTATTGGGGAGATCTACTAGCTGAGTATATGTACCTGCAGCATGAAATGTAGCGTCCCCAATAAAGGACGTCAGTACGAAAATATATATTGAATATGTAAGGCATGATACAACCATATGTAAAATGAGAGCTCAAATGAAACCAAATACAAATAAATAAAGATTTGAGACTACATTTGCTTATACTTGTGGAATCATGTATGTTACATTCTTTTTTTTACTTTTTTGTACTTTATAATCTTTGTAGGGCATGTGATACAAATGACCAGTTGATCAGTGGTAGAAGAGGATGATCCATGATAGGCATTTTAACCCCTTGAATGTTGTCCTCATAATTACAAAAATTGGGATCGACCCTTGCTAGGCTTTCGCCCCTGAGCTGCCACCCTTCTATACCAATAGAGATCGGCCCATGCTAGGCTTTCGCCCCTGAGCTGCCACCATTCTATACCAATTGGGATCGGCCCATGCTAGGCTTTCACCCCTGAGCTGCCACCCTTCTATACCAATTGGGATCGACTCTTTCTAGGATTTTGCCCCTGGTAAGCCACCCATAATTATACCGATTGCTTCACTTAGCTTCTTTAATCTTCGAGATTGTTGTTTTGGGGTTCATAACTCTTTTGAGATTGTTCTTTTGATGATCATAACTCATTTGAGATTGTTGTTTGGTGGTCATAATCCTTGTTGAGATTTGGATTATGGACCAGTAGTAGAAGACATATGAATATGGACTTACGAAAATAACGATGACATGGGAAGCAAATGTGACACAAACATAATAATTAGGAGCTTATATGACTCAGCAATCATTTTGACATCTCAAATTGAAGAACATATCAAGTGAAGACATTTAACATTCAGCCAAGAGATTTGAACTCTATATGGTAGTCAAATACTCACTAACTAATATCGAATACAAGGTGTGCATGAACGTGGAACCAAGGGGGAACGTGGTCAGATTCAACTTAAGGACGGATATATATTCCAAGTAAGTACATATAAAATGTACAATAGAACAAGTAGTGATCTTGTGAGGTAACATTATAGTCTAACACAATGGGAGTAATAACTAAGAAGGGAACATATGAAAATGTGAAAAGATGACATATATGATGGAATAGACAATTGAAGCAAGTTGGAAAGATATGGGAAGATTGTATATCCAACATATAAACATATGTACCATGTGTAATCTAGGATCATTTTGATTTATATAAGGGGCATACGTGCCAAGGGTACTTTAAAGATGAAACAAGTTCAAATCACTACAACAAATTTGACTATCAAGGACAAATGATTTCGTCACTTATAAATCATAGTTCGTCACCAAAGATCTTGTGTGACGAAAAAAATTTCGTCAATCAGTCGTCACTAAAAGTATACAAAGACGATATAGTGCATCGTCACTAAAAAAGTTATATTAACTACAAAAAGAAAAATCGTCCCCAAATGTGTCGATATTTGTGACGAATTTATATGTCATAAAAAGTGTAAATTTTTTGTTAATAGTATGATTTTGTCACTAAAAAGTTATTTTCACCGACAAAATTACACCGTCACTATATATTTAGTTCAATCAGTGATGACATCAATTGTCTCTAAAGTTATATGTATTTTGTAGTTGAGAAAATGTAATTTTGTCACTAATGACTTGTTTTTATATAAAAAATTATTTCATCCTAAAATATATAAATTAGGGACAAATTTATCATCATAAAAAGGTTAACAATTTCGTAGTTAAATCTATCATCTTGTCACTAAAAGTATTGTTTTTACCGACAAGATATACTTGTCACTATAAATAATCATGATTAATGACAATATAATTTGTCACTAAATGCAGTCGACTTATGACGAAATAATTTATTTGTGAAAAAAATATTTGTCTTGAAAAGTATGATTTAGTCGTTGCTAAAAGTTACTTTTGATGATATAATCTTTTGATGAGCACAAATATTCGATGACAGTTAATTATTCGTATTGATATTATTTTTTAAATTAGAATTACATAAATTGAAAAATAAATAATTAAAATATCTTAAATAATAATAAAATTCATCCATTATCATACAGTTAAAACAACAAACATTTGATGACGTTCAAACTTGTAAATGGTAATAATTTACTAGTTTCTCATTAATTTTATAATTTATACATGGTGGCAAATTTTCTCATATTTTACAAGATTAATTAATTCATCAATATAAAAATTTTACAAGGAAAAGTCTAAGTCGTAATATGTAACATGAAAATTTATTAAATTAACATCATGACAAATATTAAATTTAATTTTTAAACTTAGCAGATATCATATAATAATATAAACTCAACATAACAAAATAAAAAATTTAACATAATAACAAAAAGTGTCACTCATGATCCTATAATATTTTAGAACTAAAATAATATTGAAATAATCTCATTAAAGATTAGTATATAATCCTAACGAATGTACATAATGTGTCGTCAATAAGAAAATAAAAATGTTACTTCTTATATGATAATATAAACAACTTATCTGATAACTTTACTCTTCATTCAATTTTTCCATTCATGTACATACCTGTGTGTAAAGGAAAAGAATACAATTTTAATATGTACTCGCTGCAATTATGATATAAACATGACATATTTTCAAAATTTAATTGTAAAATTGATATTAGAATGAGAAATAAATAGAAAAGATACTAACTCAAATTACACGGTAAAATTGTCATTCCCTCTTTTCTAAAGATATAGACCTTGAGTTTTGTCTGCAAACAAAAAAAAATCAACAATCGAGATGAAGAAACTTACTTAGTATATAGAGTAGTCGAAAAAATTAGATCATATTTTTTAACAAGTCCCTAAAAGTTTCTAACACAGAACAAACTCATAGGCTAAACACAAGTAACTCGTAGTTAAATTATCATACTATTTAAAAAAAAAAAAGAACACTAGAGTGAAGGGAGACAAAGTTCACAAATTAAAATAAACTTAAGAAACCCACTAAAAATTCAAATGAGGTATAGCAGAAAGTAAGAGAGTTGCATATTCATATTATATTTAAGGATTATGCAGATAAAAAGCTCAAAATTCAATAAAAATAAAAAATAAAAATGAAGATAATGGGAGAGAAGTATTACGTGGGGAGATAAGGAGTGGATGTGGCTAATAACTAAAAGAGAGATTTGTGGAGAAGGAACAGGAAATGAGAGAATTACGTGTGTTTTTTCCTACAAATTTGGAAATGAATACCCTCTTTTACTTTCTTCATGTGATTTTGTTAAATACTTTTACCTGATTTTTATTTGACATAAAATTTAAGAAAATTATTTAATTTATTGAATTTTGACTTAACATAAAATTTAAGAAAGTAAATAAGAGTTTTTAAATTGTGTATTCTTAAATTAAAAATAAGTGAAGTGTGTCAAAATAGTTTTTAATCTTCTAATTTTAAATATATCATGTAAAAAATATAATTAAAGACTTACCACAATAAGGAAAGAGAATTTATTTTAAAAATAAACTAAAAAATAAAAGAGTTTGGAAAATATTTTTTTTTTTAATCATTGGAAAATAAATTAAAACAAAGGGAAATATAAATATAAAAAGAAATTTTGGTAGAAAATTAAGTATTTGTCATAATATAAAGATACCTGGTGGCCATGCAGGGAAATGTGTTGATTTCTTTTTATTTTCACATTTTAAATTTATTATATTACCCATAATTTATGGCTACAAACAATAAAATTTGTGTATAAAAAATAATAATCAAGATAGAAAAATATTATGAGTGTTACAATTTGTATAAATCTTCTAGTACTTCATTTTCAAAATAATTTCAAACATTTTTAATTTGATCTTGAATTTATGTTGGATTTGATATATTTTGACTTGAATTTGATTTGTCATAAGTACTTTGATGACCGCCTTAAACAAGTTTTTCCACAAACAAGTGAATTTGATCTGGAAGGTTTTGATATTTAATTTATCTATGTCCTTTATTTTCAAGTATTTATAATGTGTACACAAATGTTTGAATGCTTGCAACTTATAGAAAATTTGTAATTCTTGACCCACATTTTTTTTAAAAAAAATTTAATGACTTTTCTTAGTTAGGAACTCCTATTTATAATTATAAGATGAAAAATTGTGATGAGAATAAATTGTTTTTGATTTGTCAGGTTCAAATGACATGGTGATATTTAATTGTCGAAACAAGTCAAATGCGGTTGTATATTTTTATTCTCATCAAATGTAATGTTATGTCATTTTGATATGTGACATGATCTTATTTTCTCATTTATTTGATTTGGCATACCACATCAGTTGATATGTAGCATCAAACTAGACCTCTAGAATTAAATGAAATTATGTGTTTGGCAAACTGATATAATCTATCATTTGTAGCCCAATTAAATGAGTTAACGCACAACATTATGGTGCACGTGATACATTAGATATCAAGTCAAAAATTTTAATATTGTGCTTGCAGTATTATGATATATATATAT